>JAKTTQ010000237.1:0-107009 GCA_030581555.1 [Candida] argentea
GTCATTATGAGTCCTTATAAGTCCCTCATGGGTCCTTCGTGGGCTTCTGTGGATTTCTATAAGCCCATCATGTGTCCTTCATGGGTTCTTAAAACCTTTCTAATTAATCAGTACCATCTATACTTGTACCAATCCATTCACTCAACTCATCATCAGTGACGAAACCAGCGACATTACTTCCAGTATACTCCAATTTATTGCCACTGATATACTCTTGCAATACCTGAAACAGCTCTTGCGCTTTCTTCGAGGTAGCACTATCATCATTGGTGCCGAGGATGACAACTTGCTCCAATATCGCATGTTTCCCGATCCGAAATTCTATAGTAAATCCCTGTTCATGTGTGAACTTGTGAGTGAATCTGGGAGTATGTCCAAAAGTCCAACCCCACTGTGAAAGTTCTTGAGCAGTATCGACCACTTGCTGTGGAAGAAAAGTCGACTCGTCAACCACCATACTCGGTATAGTCTGTCCCTCTGCATAGTGTTCATTGAAGTTTTGTGCAATTTCAGACGTGACTGGCCCGATTCCAACCATTGTATTAGTGACATGAGCCGGAACTGAATCCACGGCGGCAGGACTGACCACTGTACCTTGTTGAGAATCTCGTGATAACAATGTGCGCATCACATCTAGTCGCAGTGAAAGCAAAAGCGTGCCGTGATGATAGGCTTTACCACGCAGCAAACGGAACGCCAGGCCACCGACTTTGAGTGAATCGGCGCCAGCAGTGACAATATCACCCCGCAGATTGGCCTCTAACTTGAGCTTACTTCCCGGTAAAGAATTGACAGATGAAGCCACGAGCCGACTGAATCGGGACCGTTCGAACATCAGTTGTGGCGACATGAAACAGTAATTGAGATTGCCTCGATCATGAACAACAGTGCCCCCACCACTTTTGCGACGGACTAGAGGGATCCCCAAAGTCGTGAGAGCTTTCAAATTGACTTCTTTCCATGGGTTCTGGTTCTTCCCGATAACAACGCATGGCTGATTAGTATAAGTGAATAGCCTTAGAGCCGTTTGAGGCATATTGACAAATAAATAATCTTCAATGGCTAGATTCAAGAACGGGTCCAGGAGCTTCAGCTCTATAATAATCGGGTAAGGATAATCGACGGTATCTGATAACGATAGCAGCTTGATATGTTGATGAGGATCCTTCTGAGCGACCTCAGCAGGGACGTAATGAACGAAATCGGAGAGACCAAGATCATCGTCATTAGCCGGTTCGAGACCATCTCCGAAGGGCGATGAGTGGAATGCGCGACTATTCAATGGAGAGCGTCCAGTACGACAGCACGTAAGGGCGAACGCCCTCCTTGAAAAGAGACCACATCTCCTTACAAGGAACATTTTCTATGAAAGATGACTCCTTGAACTGAAATCACACTGAAAAATCCAAATTTCTAAAACCAGTCTCTTCAGCACTATAAATGAACAGAGATTGTGCACTCGAACAGAAACTCCTCGCTAGGAGTCACACTCCAGAGAAAGTAAACGAGATTATTGCAGAAAGGTATGGGGTTCAAGGACAATCTATTATATTCGCTCAATCAAGGAGTGCCGAGACTCCCACACCACTGATGAGATCTACAAAACAATCGATCCCACTGAGTACTCGCAAAGTTATACGGCTGTACATTCAACAAACTACATTGAGGCAACGGACACTAGTGAAGCTTTTGCAAAAGCATCGCAAACGGAAGGAGCCGATGCCACTTCCTCTTGAAGACCTCCTCCAAAAATACCTGGTGCCCGATTTCGATGATTTCACACATATGCATTCAATGTGGCAATCATACATGCAAAATTTGCTTTTTGGAGGTCATCAAGTTCCTGCTCTGACAATGGCAGCACGCATGGCTACAGCAGACTTTACAGGATGTATTGTTACTGTTACACGATCTCGTGACGTCAATCTCGTGGGAGTTCGAGGAATTGTGATGTGGGATGCGCAACTGGCGTTTGTTTTGTGTGTTCCCAGAGGCAAATACGCGCGCGAATGTTTAGTCAATGACCGGCCAGGAGTGGCCAATACCATCTCGCCGTCTCTCCAAATAGGAGGACTCCGGTCAATACCTAAACGCAAAACAGTTTTTAGTTTTGATGTTGAACTACCATCAAAATCTGATCACAAGAATACAAAGCCCGAAAAGCAGCCGAGACCTCAAAACCCACCTATCACAGCAGATGATACGAACCCAACACAACCAGAGACACAATGGGAAGGTACTTCCATAGCAAAGACTATGGATGATGATATGGACGTTGATGGTGATAATGACGCCAATCCTCAAATTATGACATTCTCGATTATAGGACTGCGATTCGAGATACGTCTGGCGGACCGTCTGGGCCGGAAATTCAAAAGCCATAATATCGATGACATTTATTAGTGATGAGGAGTTTGGGAATGGGGCAAGATGGGGCCTCAAGGAGCCTGACTGCCTCCAACTAATACTTCAAGAGTGTATGATCAGAAACAATTGTGGCAGCCTCGGGGTTTATCGAGAACGAGGATTCGAGTACCTCTTTAGCCTTATAGTAGTAGCTGGGGGTTTGAGCTCGGTAGCACTAATGATGTTCCAGAGTGTATCGCTGTCATATACAACTTCAGCCCGAGCTCTTACATTATGCTGTCATATCACTCTCAATACCTTGTAGTTGGATAGCCAATAGAGAATCTGGAGGACATTTTTTCGAAATCGTCTCAACTTGCGACCCCAACGATAAACGTTGCTCCTTTGTGAGGTCACAAGGCGAAACATTCAATAAAGTATTGATCTCGGGAATCGCAGATGATGGGATGGGAGAGGGGTTTTCCGTGTCGACATTTTCTGTGGGGAATAGTTCGGAGAAGGGGCGGTCGAACGATTGTATATCGCGCTCTGCGAAATTTGCGAGATCCTTGATGACCATTTCGAGATCATCAAGACCTACGGGGTCAGAATGGCCAGGATGTGGCACTGCCGGTATCTTCTTTTCGGTCAATTCACCGAGAGTATCACTCAACTGAATGAGTTGGTAGTAGTTATCGTAGATCATACCCTTTTTCGCCAGGTCATGAGCATCTAAACGAGCGCTAGCGGCGTTTCGTCGTTTCAAAATCTCTCCTATCGGCCTTGTAGCCACGAGTTTGGCGAATTCCTCTTGAGATCCGAAAAAGTCGTGGTCAAGATCATCCGCTTGAGGTGATGCTACCTGTTGAGCGGGAGACGGTCCTTCAAAAGTAGCACCTTGATCCATAGGAGGTGTCAACTTGTAGAATTCATGTAGTTTTTGACGTCTTTCCAGAATTCTTCGTTGACCAGATACACCGAAGCGAGGTGACGCTGGAGGAGTCCCAGATACAGATCCTGATCTAGAGTCGGATCCTGGGCCACGCCCAGCATTGACCTTATCGGGAATCACGCCCGAATATGCCTTACTATTTCTCCTCGACATTACCAAGTTACAAAGTAGTAACAGCAGTAGCCGTCCCGTTTCAAACCCCGAAATTTTGCATCTTTGACATATGCAGGTGCATTCAACATACAGTAGCCCTGGCAATTGGCCTGTTATCTCAAGGTCTAAATAAGTCACTATGAGTTCCCTGCATAGATAAACACTACATATTTCAAAAATTATCACGCCCTAGACCACGCGTCAAGAAAGACCTGGTCATTTTCAGGAATCTCCTCCGAGATGGCTGCGAAATGTTCAAAAATCGAATAGGGCGGATTCTCAAGCTCCGTCTTGACACCATCGCCCACCAATCCTTGGAATTCAGACTGCAAATATCCACGACCATAACCGGCTTCCAAAACACTCTGCCATGTGGCCTTGAACGTATCTGGAGCATGAAGAATAGGTTCGAGTTTATCGTCAAAGACAAGCACGTCACATAACGCCCGAATATCTCCTGCTGCCAAATCAATGTTGGTGATATTGTTTGCAGTAATAAACTCTTGAATCAGTGATAGCGTCACATATCCCGTGTGAGTATTTGGGAAGGAACACTGCAAGATATTGACACCTTTTTGAGGTGCTTGGAACGCCGCAGGAAAGGTTTTGGACGCGGTGAACCGCCAGATCACCGTTGTCAAGGAATCTATGAATTCGGTATCAAGCTCGGAATCCGTGAACCATGGTCCACCGGTAACTTCAATCGACGGCTGCAAATTGTAAAGCATGTATATTTTGCGTGTCGGATGTTTCACGGATTTGATGGATTTGATATACCTTTGATTCTCCAACAGTTTGAGGCATCGCACAACAATATGCTGGTGCAAATTAGTCTTGGCACGTAATGTCTTTGTCCAGATCCCTTCACGACTAGACGCCTCAATATAGGAATAGATCATGGCCTCATCGTCCAGCATGCTTGTTATCTTTGCGGCCTCAAGCGCCGAGATTGCCTCGAAACGTAACTCGTCGCCATGTCGTAAAAGCTTTACAAGCTTCCGGTTTGTCAACTCTTGGGCGACTTGAAGCAAATCATTGGCATTGGGGATCGCCGCCAACTTCATAAGCTCGGCTTGAGAGAAGAGGGTCAGCGCCGGCGCCGCAAGCATCTTTTCATGGAGCGTGAGGGCTTTCTCAGAGAGTTCGGTCATTCGGGGTGTGTGCTGAAGAGATCAATGAAAAGAAAGGGCAAATCGGTGTAAGCGAGATCAATGAATAGGAAGGGAAATCAGTTAACGTAAACGAGAGACCAATCGAGGGGAAGGAGCAGCTGCTAAACAATTACCGCACCCTCAATACAACAGCGACTTGTGACACGACAGTATTCTTCTTTTCCAAAGGTTTTGAAGAACTTCTCGTGGTAACATTTTTTTTCGGGCAAAGGCGATGCCAGCACCGGTTCCCTCATAATAAACACAGTCACATCCCGGACCTCCAATGGTCGATTCCACCTACGATTTGATTCTGGATGATGATCATCATATCACATCTATCACCGCTCCGCCGAGGAGAACCGCCTTTAAAAAGAAAGTGATAAAGACCTCGGCTTCTAGACGTCCCAGAAATGATGATTTTTTAATGTTGGATGATCAGGTACAGGATACAACCAACATCCCAGATATGAACGTTGCTGATGATATATTAGTGATCCCATCATCACATGCTGGACCCTTGGAACAGCCTACTATTGACGAGCCCATGCCAGATATCACCGAAAGTTTATTGCCGAGTGATAATGTCTCCGGAACATTCAATCATCAGTTATCGCCCTCCGCCCTCTCCATCAAACAACAAGCAACGGAACTTTTGACTGAATATAAGGATAAACATAATTACGATGATGGCGCTCATCGAATGTTTGGTACTAGTACAAATTGTTTCAATGAAGAAGATGATTCGAATATGCCGGATATAAAGATCCTTGACGACATGGGCCCTTCACAATCTAATCCTTGGAACCTGGATAAATATGATTTCGAGCTAGATACTGATGAAGAACCAGCTCATAATATGGTGGATCCTACAGACTTGAGACCACCCCAAGTGCGTTTATCACCTCCACCACCAATATCTTCTATCCTCGAACGTTTACGCTTATCTCGATCAAACCTAACTACAAATATCACTACATACACAGATCAGATCATTCTCCACAAGCAACGCATCCAAGAACTCTCTGAAAAGCTTGCTTCGCTAGGTCAAGTCTCCCCCCTCATGTGAAGGTGACTGCCCCCTCCAGCCCCCTCCCAATTCAGACTGAAGTTTACCCATGCCAGCGTAAATTCTGGATCACGGCGATTCCTCACCGCGGTTAGGTCCCGACTTCTCCCGATCTGGAAAACTTTTCGATTCCTCGCATTTCCAAAGCTTCTGCTTCCGATACGATTCCGCCTCCCCCCCTGATTTGGTGCTTATATTTCCTCACGCCTGCTCTTCACTTGCCCCAACCTGTCTTTCCCACCTAACCCTTTAATTAGCCCCCAATGCTTCGTCACTCCAAATCTTTAGCCATTCAGCCATGTCGCAATCTTTCCAAGCTGGGCCAGTCATCGCCTCGTCATTTGACAAGCATGCTCCAGTTATCCCCCGCCCAATTGACCAATTTGGTTGATCGGGCCGCTTTTTTCAAGGCCCAGGCCCGTGGAAATATGGCCTCTCCTGAAAGTACTCGCTTGCTCACGGGCCGTCTTGTGGCAATGCTCTTCACAAAACGTTCAACCCGTACTCGCGTAAGTACAGAAGGAGCTGCCGCGTGGTTCGGCGCTCAGCCCATTTTCTTGGGTAGAGACGATATCCAGCTCGGAGTCAATGAGCTGGCCCGCGATACTGCGACCGTCCTAAGCTCGATGGTCTCGTGTATCTTTGCCCGTGTCAATGCTCACCAGGATATTCTTGATTTATGTGCCCACTCTTCAGTTCCTATCATCAATGCATTATGCGATCGCTTCCATCCATTACAAGCAATCGCCGATATTCTTACAATCAAGGAAGCGTTCGGTAAAACGCAGGGCTTGCGTCTCGCCTGGATCGGTGACTCCAATAACGTCATGAACGATTTAGCCATTGCTGCTTTGAAATCAGGAATCTCAGTTAACATCGCCGTCCCGGAATCCGCCCCGATTGACCTGGAAGTCTATGAGGCTGCTGAATCTCTCACAACGTCAGACACCCTGTTCAATCTCACTCACGACCCCTTGGCAGCCATCAAAAATGCAGATGTGGTCGTCACCGATACTTGGATTTCAATGGGCCAGGAGCAGGAAGCTGCAGAAAAATTGAACATCTTTGATGGATTTCGTATTACTCAGGATTTGGCCACTGTGGGTGGTGCCAATCCCAACTGGAAGTTCATGCATTGCTTGCCCCGTCACCAGGAAGAAGTCGATGACCAGGTGTTTTCCGGTAAGGATTCACTTGTTTTCGAAGAAGCTGAAAATAGACTTTATGCTGCCATGGCTGTAATTGAGGAGTATGTTATCCGTAAGTGAATACAGTATTTATCTTTGACATATCGTTGATCTGTAAAGACACTTTTCAAAAGAGCGCAAGACTTTGTTCATGGATGGTCCGAAAACAAAATCATCAAATATTGCGGTGCGGGTGATAGGAGATTGACGGGTCAGACAAGGTGCGAAAATGAATTTGGCTCAACCGAGAAAGGGTTCTATAGGGACGATGACATGCAAGGGTTTGGCTGAATATCACAAGTAGAGCAGGAAAGCAATGACGGTTCACACAGTGCCACTTTGCAGATTTCAATTAAGAACTTGTTCAACACATTTTTCTCAATTAAAACACAAAAGCTTTCATAAATAAAACCTTTAAGGTGAACAACACGAAGATCTGCGATATTGTTGTAGCGTGTCTTGCGATAGTCAGGTCAAGGCCTTCTGTCATCCGGGCTAGACATGACGATACTACTGGCCCATCACAAGTGCAGATCGTTCCGAGTCGTCTCGACCACTCAGAAATGACCAACAGTAGCTATGTATCAATCTTCGGTCTCACATGCAAACACTTGAGGGGCCAGAGAAGGCCGAGATCATTCATCCACCCGAGGGACATTGGTTCCAGAGATCTTCAGTTCTTTTCAATCGACCTTCACCATACACTTGAACAACTATAAATCTTCCAGGGAAAAATGCAAATGGGGAATTATCCTATGAATGTGTATATGCAATGTTTCTTCGCGCCGCCAAAAGAGGCACAAAGGGTTTATCGGTATCATGACTTGGATCATTGACCCATTCCAGAATGTCGCGAAATATCTGCCTCGAAATATGGGCATCTACTTTCCGTTGCTCATGTGCAATGCGCTCTGCAAGCGTGGGGCACACTTCCACAAGCACTTGGACGCCACGAGCATGTTGACGGCGCTTGAAAGCTATTATCGACTGCCATTGAGTAAGTCGGAGATTAAATCGAAGCTCCAATACGCATAGCCGAGGAAGCAGGTACCTTGAGCTCTGCAAGACATGTGGAACCAGCCGATTCGACAAACGCGGACAACTATTGAGCGAGAGCCGCTCAAGGGTCTCGCCGCACGAAGCAGCTATTGCCCAGATGGCGCGGTCACTAATGTGACAGCCCGCAAGGCCTATTGTTTGGAGGTTGCGATTCTCAGTGACAAGCGGAATGATACTGGCGTCGGTGACTAAATGGCCGCGGCTTTTGCGGCCGAAATTAATTGACTCGAGATTTTGACAATACTTGCTTACTTGATAGATGCCGGCATCAGTCACAAGTTCGCATGCACGCAAATCAAGGACCCTTAGTTTTGGGGAAGAAATTGCGATCGAAGCAAGAATGCTGTCATCAACTACTCTAGACCCAGTGATCACGAGCTTTTCGAGTTGACCGCGCTCAAACATGGTTGGAGTGGGCGCGAGTTTGGGGCACATGTACAATTCGAGCCGTTTCAAGTTTGAGAAATCATAACAGCTAGCAATGGGGGTAAATGATTCTTGTGTCGAACGGAATAGCTTATGAAGGACCACCATGGAAGTTTTGTGCAATGAACGAGGCATGCTGGAGGCACCAGAGGCACCTAATGCAATCGACGCCGCCCGGAAGCGACTATCGTTTGAGAAAAGCACTTTTGAGTGAATGATCTCACGCGATATAGAATGAAATAACTGATTCACTAAGAGACATGAATGCAACAGTCCTTGCTCCAAATTTGTAGTGACGCTGAGCGATGGTTTCCCGTCGGACAGACCTCGCCTTGTGGGTGTCACCTCGCGAGGAATCGGAGTATATTGGGCATCCACGATCGACAAAATGGAATGAACAATCTCAGGAATTTCAAAGATATTGGCCAGAGGACGGGCCAAAGATGATAAAGGAGCAGCATTACCTGTGTACTCATCAAAGTAGCCACCAGTATCGGTACCAGATAAAGACGATGGACTGGCCAATGTTGCATCGGAATCATTATCATCTGAATTGGAATCAGATAACACTGAGCATGCTTTATGCAGCGATAAGACAAATGATGCAGGCGACCATGATAACGAAGATTGGGCCAGGTTTTTGAATGTCGAATGCGGAGGAGTGGATAGAGGTGAACTTGGAGGAGAACAATTCAATGAAGAATGACGGGACCCGCGCTTCTTCCAAGAGCGCAGAGCTAACCGCCGCAAGGGTGATGCAATGGGAGTAGTGGGGATTCCACCTAAAGAAGACCGAGAATCGGAATGAGGAAGCGTCTGGTCCAGCTTTGATCGCTTGGGGCTGCTCTGTTCAAAAGCATCATTGAAAAGATTGGGGGAATTGTCAAAAGAGTGTGGGCGGCCAGTCATGCTCCGTAGAAAACGATGCAAGGGAATATGTTAGGTATTGGCCGAGAAAAGGCGATGCAAATTGGGGAGAAACAAGACTGCCGATGGGATGGATTTGGCAAAGTCAGGAAGAATCGCCGATGAATTGGGTCAACCAAATAACCAAAAGGAATGTAGGAGACGCTTAGACCCGCAGATGCAGAACTGGTGGAGAGCGGAGAATGACTGTGGAGAGGCGCCTTTCCAAGTTAGATCTTGGCGGGAACTTGAAGAATATATAAGAATCACAAGCTGGAACGATAATTAATAACAGTGCTGGTAACAGCAGTGGAATAGACAATTCACACCCACTGGCTTGCATACCAGTTGTAAAGGGCTGGACCCACCGCAGGGCGACTATTCCTGGCCAATAAACCAGCCATTTTTCGCTTGCCTGAAAAATATCCATCCGCTACAACCCGGTAGTATTGTTGTGTGCAGGTGGCCATGCCCCAACACCGTCCATGAGCGCTGGTTAGACTACACGACTGCTTGATTCTGAGATGGGGAAGATGTGTAATGACTAGTAAAGACTCTATGGACGAGATTCGAAAAGGAGGTAGATCACACGAGACATGGTCAAACCGGGCGCGCGTCGCTTTGTGGCCTCGACTCAGGAATGTCCAGTAAATCAGATTCGTTCCTGGAACCGCGCTATTTTTGCCTGCTGGTTGACGGTGAATTTTGAGAGACGAAGAGCAGGTTGATGCGGGTATTTCCGATTTCAGTTCACTGTTGGATACGAAACAGATTCACTGGCACTGGGATCTTGGTGACACGTATATTTGTAAACACGTAATTTAAATGCCTGGCCCAAGACATTGCTAAATGAAGAAGGTTGTGCACTGACTCCAGCCCTGAATCACATGGACTAATTCAGGTCCCAAGGGGTATTGAAGGAAAGCTGTACAGACGTAATCCCCAGCTTTGTGTTGTCATTCTCTCCATCGTTCATGAAATATAGAGTAGGTTTATTTCAATTGTGGCATGGAGACGGTTGCATTTCGCAATCGGTGGCCTCTCCTGTGTGACTACTACTTCTATTACAATGTACTGCCCCGGCAAGGAGTTTCATCTCACATCCTTATCCTCATTTCAGGTTGCATCAGGAGATTGTGTTGCGATCTTGTGTCGTCGATGTGTCTCGATGAAACCTGATCCTTACAGATAACCCTGAATATGTCTCGCGTGATTTTCAGTTGTCTTCCGCTATGATTTAGAGAAAATTCTAATCAAGTACGAATTCTTTTGGCGAGAGTGTCTCGCTAATAAGCCCCGGTCGTCAGGAAAAGAGTGAAACACTTCACCTAGAAGGCGGCACGAATGATTTCGGTATTGTTGTTGCTATATTTGAATGATGATATCTATAGGCATCTCTCGAGCAAGATCTATAAATTTAGCCACGCAGCCAATTTCAAGCTCGGAAATTTTTTGAACCCTCGCGAAAAATAGCGACGATCTCTCATGAACCAAGTACATTCTTCCGAGCCCACGCAGAGGAGTTTTCCGTCAAAACCTGCCACTTAATGGCAATTCAATCAGGGGCGGCGATCCAACTGTCTTTCGAATATAAGTTGAATGTAGTTATCATCCACACTGTTCCCACAAAGTTGATCAATGCAAGATCCTCAGTATCGACGTGTCAGAAGAGATTCGCGCCTGATATATACACTTCTCGATCGAATCAAATCGACATCGTACTATCTAGACAATGAGAAAGATCCTTGCACTACATACACGAAGCCCTAATTAGTCCTGCCCATAACTAGATCGCCAAGGCGATGCAATCAGATGTTGAGCGTCGTGACCATGGCAACACATCTACTGAATCCACTCCGGGCCGCCAAGAGGAGACAAATAATTTTGAAAAGTTGGATTTCGCCGAAGCGACTCAAACTTGCTTTTGATTTTATTTTTATTTTGGCTTTAGCTTTTGCTTTTGCTTTTCGGGGTCCGCAACCAAACTGAGTCGAGTCGCCGGATTATCAAACATTTCACCAATAATTCACTCATGCCCAAAACCCGTGCCCCCTCCTTGAAAGTGGCGTCTCTCTTCGATATCCGCCTCACCAACTTGGAGCATGATGTGTTGGTGCTCAAAGGCGGCGAAGTTGATGCCCCCTCGGCGCTTCTACAGGGTAAAATCGTTCTCCTGTTGAAGGAGCCGCTCGCCATCAAAAAGTTATCTCTTCGTCTCTATGCGACCATTAGATTGAATTGGAATGACACTATCACTACCGCTAACGGCACCGTCATCAACCGTCCCCTGAAGTTTGAAAAGAAAATCTACGAATACTCTTGGGATAATGTCGATATCAGCCATTACTTGGATAACTTGTATGATAATGCTACCAAGAGTTCGGTGTCGATTGGCTCGAACGCCACAAACAGCCCCGCATTGCTGCGGCTGTCTTCGGCTGTCTCGATGAAATCTCTAGGCAACGCCTTTCGCGGCAAATCATCTGCTAATCTCACCGCATTGACTAGCCCTGGACTGTCCACCAGCTTATCTTCATCTGCTCACGCATCAACTACTCATACCTTAGTCCAGGGAAATTACCTGTTCCCATTCAGCGCCGTTTTGCCAGGAGATATGCCGGAATCGGTAGAGGGATTGCCCGGGGCAAGCCAATTGTATCGGCTCGAGGCCACGTTTGATCGTGGGAAGTTTCATGGCAATATGTCAACTAAGAAGCATATTCGGGTCATCCGCACCATGGCAAGTGACGCTGTCGAGCTCTCGGAGCTGGTCTCAGTAGACAATACATGGCCCAAAAAGGTAGAATATTCCCTTAATGTGCCTGCAAAGGCAATCGCCATCGGTTCAGGCACTCCCATCAATTGTATGTTTGTGCCACTTGCCAAGGGGTTGCGTTTGGGCAAAATCACCATTCTGCTCCAAGAAGTTTACTCCTATATTGGATACATCCCCCCAGTTCATTCAGGAGAACGCATAATTTCTCAGCGAGAGATTCCTGCACCCCAAGATGATGATCCCTGCTTCTCTCTGGACCGCTGGGAAGTGAACTCTTTCCTACGCATGCCAACGTCACTCCTGAAAGTTTGTCAGGATTGTGATATTCAACAACACATTAAGGTCCGGCACAAGATCAAGTTCAATATTGGCTTGATCAATCCCGATGGACACGTCCTGGAGTTGCGTGCATCCTTACCGGTTCAACTCTTCATCTCGCCGTTTGTGCCGGTAAGCGGCAGGCCTGAGGAACAATTGTACGACCTTGATCCCGACGCCGCTCGTCATGCACAGCCTGTACCGGGACAAGAATCCGAAGATTTGGAAGAGCCCGTATTCTCGGCAATCAATGGTGGTGCCAGCGCCACTAGTTTGGCTAATGAGGGCGTTGCATCCTCAGGCTCCTCGTACGCATCCCTTCTGGGCCTCATGGCACCACCTCTCTATGAGAAACACAGGAACGACCGTTTATGGCTGGACGCTTCGCCAGGCGAGTCGCCATTGATTTCCGCAGCATTGACACCCGCAGATCTCAGCTACGCCAATATGGCTTCTGACCTGTACTTCCCCCTGGGCGCACACGACAGTTCGGAACAGAACGGTATTGACGCTCAGCTCTTGAACTATAACTTGGCTGAACTCAGTCGGCGTCAGGAGGAACCCGCCCCTGCTAGTGGCCAGCGCGCAACTTTCAACCTCGGTGGTGCGCGCGATGGTGACGAATTAGCACCAACAGAAACTGAGGCAAGACCTCAGGCGTCTCGCAGTCACTCTGCCTTCCCGCCACACCTTGCTACTCCGCAAGTACTCACACCTCCCAACCATTTGTCGCGAGCAAACTCCACCTTCAAACTAGATGCATTGACCCTGGTTCCTACCTATACGCAGGCTATCCGCAGCGGCACCAACGACGAACTGCTTGCTCCCGTGTATAAACCGCCCATGCCTGGACTGAGTGTGAACCTTGCCGAGGTCAATCGCCGCTTCGAGGAATTGACCGCAAACGCGGCTCACCTGAATTCCAATACTAGACACACCAGGAACTTGAGTAGAGGCTCATCGTTTGTCAACATACGCGGATTGACCGGCTCCAAAACCTCCTCGGCAAATTCGTCACCTTCACACTCTCGCGAAGTATCCTCCAACAACCTCCAAACCCTACTGTCTTCAGCAAGAAGGCCAGGTCATGGCAGTGCACCGAATAGTACAAGCAACAGTCGTAACGGCAGTTTTATGAACCTTCAAGGCGATCTTGTGGCGTCTGGAGCGACAAGTCCAACACCAATGCTGCGCAATAGCAGTGTTAGCAGTCAGACCTCAGTCAATGCATTGAGCATTCCGAATGGCGCGGCCAGCGGGCGCCCGACCTCAGCAGCTATGGGCCGCACATCAAGTACAGCAGAAAGAGGTTCCCAGCCTGTAGCCTCGCTGCTCTCGCCAAATACTCTGGGTATAAACTTGCAGAATCTCAGTTTCATGGCTCACAAGAAAGCATCGAGATAACTCACCATACACATTTACAATTACTATATAGTATACATTCGTACAAAACTCTAATCAGATTGAATCAAGTGTCTTGATAGAGGTATCAGTGTCTCAGGCCACCTTCGGTAAATATGTGCTATATATCATAGCGGTGAGGCATCAGGAGCCAACCAATGTGCAGTACGATAAACTTTTAGATTTACAACGCTAGCTCAACAGACAGTGTCCAGTGTCTCTATATAATGTTTCGTGATCGCACCAATTTGTTCCTACTGTATCGACGAACAGCCCCAAGGACTCTGTTGCCCAATGTTCTGCGATTTGATTCTTTAGACACGGAAGAGCGATTTCTCCTGAATCGGAAACCAGCGAAACAAAATGCCCTGGCCCGAGTTTATCGCGATACCGCCCCCGGCCAAAACGGCGACGATATCGAGCTTCAAAGCGTTGTGCCGACGTTTTTTGATATCGCAAAGGATTTGGATATCCATGTCACTTCCATAAAGCTGCGCGTCAACGATCTAAATTCTGCTTATAAGAGGTTGATTATAATTGCAAAACCAGAAAAACGACAGCTAGAGGATAAAATCCAGGACTTATCATATGCCATACTCAAAGAGTTTGAACAATGCTACGTTTTCGTCAAGAAATTGGAGCACCTTGCCGCGAATCATTTGAAACTAGGCCTCAATTACTCTGACAACGACTTGAAAGTATTGGACAATTTCAAACGGACCTATGCAGCTCGAATTCAAGAACAATCGCTAAAGTTCCGGAACCTACAGAATAACTATATGAAATTTCTTCGTGACGACGAAGATGAGTTCGATAAGTTGCTCTCGTCGACTTCTCCGAGTGAAGCTGAGGGGCCTGTTGGCGAAGATCATTTCCTGAGTATCGATGATCACTCAAACAACTTTACTTCACCCCAACTGCTACAACAACAACAGCAACAGCAACAACAACAACGTCATCAAATACCACAACAAGGAGACTCTTCGCTCATGCTACAGCGAGAGCGAGAGATCTCCAATTTGGCGATGGGGATTCTTGAGATTCTGACCATCTTCAAAGAAATGGAATCGTTGGTCGTCGAACAAGGAAGCTTGCTAGATCGGATCGACTACAACCTTCAAAATACGGTCCAAGACTTGAAACTGTCCGACAAGGAATTGATCAAAGCGAAGCAGTATCAAAAAAGATCAACAAAGTGCAAGCTCATTTTCTTGCTCAGTCTTGTTGTGTTGGCACTTTTCATTTTGGTTCTTGTCAAGCCTCATGGTTCCACCACTGTGATAAACAAGCCCACTCCAAACGATCCATCAACCCCCGCAACCGCAACATCAACTATAGACGTCCCCGAACAGAACAACCAGAACCGAGATCAATAAGGAAATTGATGCTACCGCCATCTTTCCTCTTGGGAAAATCCAACAAGTGCCTTCATCATAGAGTCTAAAACGCAGCGCCTGAAGGCGGTCGCGGCCTCCATTCGCCTTGAGATTCACAGTATGTGGCAGAAGGCATTTACCAATCAGATGACACGAGAGTCGAGGGGATTCGCTTCGTAGATAGGTCAACTTGTCACCTTCAAATCATTGGGCGAGCACTCGAATAATAAAACTATAGCCGACACTCTACGATTTAGACCGGAGCAATCAAGAAACGTAATTACATCTATAAATATAACAACGTTTGTCATTTTAATCATCTTCTGCCCATCATTGTCGATGCCAGCAAGCCTGGATTGTTGCGCCGACTCACAGGGATGAACCCCGGTTGGATTTTCCGCTTCGGGGGACCAGCCACTCCAAAGTCAGGGTTATTGCTCAAAACCGTTTCTGAAAGCGTGGGTTGCCGCTGCTGTGGGGCGTATCCTTGCATTGACGGCGAGAACCCACCATTGTACGACGACGAGGGTTTAGGTCCCGACTGCACGAATTGATAATTGGGTTGAGTCTGATACCCGTGAGAAGGCCCGGGGCTGTTATGAGGCACTTGCGGCCGTCTGGTAGGATCCTGGTATTGAGGATTCGGCGCTCTTTGAGACACACTCGTAAAGTTCAGCTCGGTATCGGAGTCAGCGCCGCGCTCCGCACCCCTGAATCCATTGGCGTCCTCAACATATTCTTGAGCAAACGGCTGGTGTCCCTCCACCTGTGCGTGATGCTCAAACACCTCCAGTGAAAACGGTGCAACGGATACTGGGTACGGTGCTGGTTGAGGTTGTCGGCTTGGGGTCGCAGTACGGGGAGCGACTGCCGGTGCCATTTGCTGGCGGATCTGGTGGGGCGTGGTAGGAGAATCAAGTAATTGAGGTCGAGGAGGGGCGTCCATGTTGTGGTCGGCGTTGATTCCACCATAGGCATAGTAATTTGAGCGAGTTACATCGCTCATTTTGGCCTCGCTGAAAGTCGATTCATCGCTTACACGGCCACGCATAACATCTGGCTGGATATTGGGCTGGTATGACAGCACGGTATTCGCCGCCGTATACTGTCTCGACTGAGGTGTTGACATTGCACGCAGCGGATCGATCTCGGGGACTTGTCTATAACTGTCACCACTCATGGGCGTAGTTTTGTTCCGTTCAAACGAGCTTGAGGAATCAAGCTCCTTATACGACAGGAACCCGGGCGGAACTTTGTCCATTGAAGTGCCAAACGTGTACATGGCGGTCTTCTGTTCCAGGTTGAACAACAGATTGTTGAACTCCACGTCTCCATTGCGGTTGGCGGTGCTGTTGCCTTGAGAGCATGTTGCCAAAAGTAAAACGGGCATCGCAACCAAAAGACAGGCAGCTGCGGCGATCAAAAGCCACCCTGTCCATGCCACATGAGGCGTGAACACCAAAATGGAGATGATTGCCACAACGGCAGTTCCTGCGAACGATACCGTCGCAGCCATCGCGGCAAACAAAAGTACCAGCAAGGCAAAATGGGCCACGATCGTGAGCACAAATGATACAAAGGTGATACCAAGCATTATCGGGGCCACGATCAAGACTTTGGCGAGGGTATCGCGCATCTGTGGCAGCAAGTACCAGTCGGTAGTGTCCAGGTCGATGGTAGAGAGTGTGTAAGGATAAGTAGCCTTCAGGCATGAGCCGGCACCCTGACAATAACCAAATACACCATAAGAAGTACTGGAGGAGCTTGCCAAACTGAAAGTTTTAATAATAGGGGTTCCAATGGTGGCTAGTAACAAAAACACAAATGCAACGAGTATCAACACCAGTGAGAGGGTGTGAAGGCCGAAAGAGAATGCCATATGATCGAAGAGAAAAGTAGTAAACGTAGCGATCTATGAATGTGTTGGGAAAAACAAGGTGGTGGCTGAACAATAGAACGCGTATGAACCCTGATAAGCCAAGGCACAGTAAACAATTCGGATTAATTCGCCAGATACCAACTAAAGAAGCGCAGGTATTGAACAGCAAACAGGGAAAGTTTTCACTGGGTCAGTGACACTGCAAGATAAAGAGTAGACCGACGGTGTTATGTTATCGAGATGGTAACAAGGTTGAGCGAGAGATACCAAACAAGAAAGAAAAAAAGACGCCATAAGTGAAACCGGGGGGACCAGCCCTCGTCCGGATCGGGGCAATTTTTTCGCCCAGGCCTCCCGATGCGCTACCGTGAATTTCTGAGGCACGCATTCCAGCGCCAAATCCAGGCACGGCCGCGGTTATGCCTTCCTAATGGAGGGATGCCGTTTATGCAGGGTTCGAAACGGCAATGGATGCCTTTTTCTAGCGATCACCACCTTCATACCAGATATCGGGAACTTCCAATAAGTATCTTTCCATCGCCTCGCGGAATCGGGTCTTGTATTGTTTAGGCGTAACAATCGTGGGGTCCTTGCCCTTTTTAGCACCGCGTCTAGTCATCAAATTGTTGCCCTTGACCCAGTTCTCTACCCGTTTATCCCACGTAAATGCCCGTAGCCAGTCGATGATTCCAATGTACAATTTGTGAGAGGAATCATCGATCCCCACAACCAACGAATAATCCATAACATCCATTGCCAGAAGGAAACTGGTGTCGTTGAAGAGAGAACCACGCAAGAGCTTTTTCAGTTGCTCGTTCACAAACACCGGCAGCTCATATATGTACTCAATCATATTCTCGTCGAGAAGAACCTCGTTCTCCTTGCCGGTTTGCTGAACATGTCGGTTCCTCATCGATCCTTTCAAGTCAAAGATTCGCGTGGGAGCATGGTTGCAAAAAAGGTTCTCCATACTCAAAAAATCCATCTTGTACAGCTTGCCGGTCAAATTGTTCTTGATATGAATCTGATAGAAGCCATAAATCTTGGCGATCGCACTCGTCAAGGAATTGAAAACCGATTGTGCGCCGTACCGGAAGTAGAATGGGGCTATTGAAACGAACAAGTCAAGTTCCGATTTGCTGAGCTCTTTCAAAATGTACCGATCATCGAGGGTTTTCAAAAAATGCAGCCCGCTTTTCCCTCCGCTAGAATTCCACTTGACACATCGACTTAGACTCTGAATAAAACTGTCGTTGGTGCCACAAGCCTCGCGGAACGCCTCAAACTGCTCGCTGTAGAAGATCTTGCACGAGAACGTGGTATTGTTGTCACTGAACTGATATTTCAAATGATTCGATGTCACCTTGTTCATGGTCTTTTCGACGGAAGTCAACTCCTCGTAGTTGCTTCTATTTTTGAACTTTTTTTGTATCTTTGCAAAGTTTTCAATCTTTTGTATATTGGGCTCCGTATCCTGGACATCAAATTCAAGGCCACCGCTAACACCTGCCTCCGTACTCGTCGATTTTATCTTTTGCTTGTAGTCATTGGATGATAGACAAAAGGCCACAAGCGAGCTGGGCTCATCTTCGCGGACAATGACATTCGAGTCTGCGAAGGTGTGTTCGTGAGATTCCAACGGATACTCCAATGAGTCCCATAGCGTCGCGGAGCGATCAGCCCAAAAGTTTGTCAAGGATTTGAGTAGCGACGTCTTTTCCGGCTGCGGAATGTCCATGCTTTGGGCAATACTTGCAGTGACTTCATTCAGGCCAGTCGCATCAGCCGCGACTTCGGTGGCATCAGATGCATTTTCAGGCATAGCATCTTCTTTTGGAAGCGTGTTGCCGCCACGCTTCACCGCAAGTAACTCGTCATTTCCATTGACCACATCCTCAATGTTATTGTAGATTTCCACAACTGGTTTGCTCTCAACAATTGGAAACGCGCGGTAAGTGTGTGATTTCCGCTGCAATTCTTCTTGTCTTTGCTTCTTGAATTCCAAGGAAATGTTGTCGATATTCATCTTGTTATAGAGGTTGGCAAGACGCACGACTTTACTTTGATTCTCTGGGTCCTTGTCTCTTCCAATCACACTAGACAGACCCATCCCGGATCCATCGCTCGTAGTAGCCAGGGCTAAACGGGCTTTATCCATGACACCGGCGCTTCTTTCACTTTCCAAGAACGCTTCGATTCGACTAATCCGGTCCAAAATGAATGACGTTTGTGTAGTCCCTTGGGAAAGAGCAGGTGGCTGCGGGGGCGGCTGTGGACTTGGGTTATACAGCGAGACTTGTTCGGGGACATTTGTCGCAGCCTCATTTCGCAAAGAAGATGCATCCGGGCCTGATTCAGCCAGGCCGGTCACGGAAATACCAGTTTCCAGCTGGCCAGGGTGCTCGGCCACTAGAGTTTTCTCCTTCAGAGTATCTGAGTCTTGCGTTTTCTCCATCAAGAAATTACGCAAATGGAATTGGGTGAGACGAGTAATATCATTTTCACTGGGTAAAAAGTGCGCCTCAAACTCGTTGAACTCATAATCCCATGCGACTGCCAACTCTTGTAATTCACGGAGAACTCCATTGAGACAAAGGTGATTCACGGGCTCTGTGGATTCATAGACCTCCTGGGTCTTGACTTTGAATTGGCCGCTTTGCAACTCCAACTTGTGCTTCATCTCCTTGATCCTATCGAGGCCTTCATCGGCCTTATCAACACTATCGATCTTTACACGATTCAAACGCTTGAGAACACTGGCAAAGAGTTTTTCGGCCTTGGCTTCGACATTATTGAACGCTTCGAGCTTGAGCCTGATATCAACAGCAGGATGTAAATCCATTTGCTTTTTGGGAAGTTCAACGTGGTAATTATGCACATGCGAATCTTCCATGCGGATAACCATGTCGTCAAGACCGAAAAATTTGTTGTGGAACTTGAAATAGTCATGCGGACATGTGGATTCAATGGGACTCACGCCCCCACCGTAAAAGCACAATTCCATAAATTTCCCGAATGAAAGATGGTAGGCATCATCGCTCATCGGCAGTACCGGCGTGGCAAAACTACACTCTCTGCATGAGCTCCAAACCACTCGCTGGTTCCTGCCTTCAAGATTTTTATCAGCAGCAATCAGTCCTATCCTCTCCACCACCACGTCAATCTTGGCATTCCCGTTGACATAGGTCTTATAGTGATCAATCATTTTCTCATTACACTCCTCGCAAACGGTACTGGCATTGTCGAAGATCTCATCGAGAAACGAGCCAAGCGCCTTGTCGTTCTCAGTATAATAATCCACCACCAAATGGTTGGGACCGGCACATGGCGTGGCATATTTGATCGAAACCGTTGAATGCAACATATGGATGCTGCGATGGAAACTAGGATATAGCTGATAGCACGGCAACCCAATTGCTTGAGACCAGATTCGAGACCGAAATTGATACTCGCAGAGTAATCCCTTGAGGCGGAATTCGGCAGCGTACCTCACTGCATTGCATATATCGATATTTTCCCGCGTGGGCAATATGCAGCCATCAAAATCCAAGCCAATAGATTTCAAAAATAACGGAGAAATGTCTGTTAGCGAAAAAGCATTCTTCACCACCTCGAATTCGCGCCAGAATCGTAAATAATCCACATAACTAGTGACCACTTTTGCCAACTTTCGAGGATAAGGGAAACGAACGCTTGGCGATAAGCTCAAGTGACGTTTACGGAAAAAGTCCAAGTATCCGACCACTTCTGTGTCCGAAAGCGTGGTGCCGCACACGACGCTCTCTGAAGCATCAAGCTCGCCAAAGAGTTCTTCGACACTCGCATTATATGGACTCGGAGACACATTTTCGAACTTCATGCAAACATCGCGGAAGAAGGCCACCTCGAAACGGGAACTCAAGAATCCGGGCAAAACAGTCTCGGCAGCATATTTCACCGACAGCAAAACGTCCGGCCCAGCACCTCGAAGGGCAATGGAAAAGCCGCGGTCCTCAATGGTGCCATCAAAGTATGTGAATGTCTTGACGATTCCATTGTGAACGCGTTTCTGGACGCAAAAACGCTTGCACGTTCCCAACGTACCCTTTTTGAAAAACAAATCGTTTACTGATTGGAAAATATCAGCATTTGTGTAGCGGGAAATGCGCTCAATGTTTTGGGGCTTGGTGTTGGACAAAACAGTGACCCCTGCCGCCTCCAAGAGTGAACGGGCAATCCCACAAACCGAATCACCCACCACTACCACATCAGGCTCTAGCGATACGATACGCGACACCAAGTTTGTGAGGTAAACCAATTGCTGCGAGTGAATGATACGCAAGCTGATGAACTGGTCTCTTTGCTTCAAGTACTCGATGGGGAAAGTGAGCAACACGATCTTTGGGTTCTCGATTTGCAGCTCCATGCGTCGCGAATCGATATTCTGCGTCATAAACATGCCTGCGAAGGAGGAAATGTCCTCGATCCGGCCCCCCGGAATGCATTTGATCTTGACGTATTGGCGAATATCTAGAGTATCGGTAATTGCGATCTTTTGAATATAAGCCAACAGCAGTTTGAGTGCAGCGACCCATCGATCGTGAAGTGTCAAAATATCGCAATCAGTCAAAGTTTGGGTTATCAAGTCATCAAAGAGACTAGTATAGGCTTTAGACATTGTTTCCAATGGGGTTGGATCGCTTTCCATCGGCAAGAGCGTATGCGCAGATGCATTTATGCCATCTATATCCTCCAGATTGATACTTATGACCAAACCCGTGCTACTGTTGGTGGCATCGGTATCTTCCGGTAAACTGCGCGTCAGACTGGCCAACGATGGAGAGATCATCGTGCGAGCTGGAAGCTGGAACGAGTCGTGCGGCAAGATAGCGCTCATGAAAAGAGGTGAACCTACCGGATGCAGGCGAGCTTTAGAACCGGAGCTATTTCTTTTCGAAGAGGAAACACGACTCGGACGGGTTCGGCGCCTTGATCGAATGCGCTCTAGCGATGCGTTAGCGCGAGCGCGCGCCCGAAGCAGTTCGGCGTGTACCGCAATATCATTGGGAATATCCGGTCGGGGCAACCCGGTGATATAATTGAATGATGATGAAGTGTTCAATGCGGCATCAGCGCCTAAGCCCCAGCTAACATTGTAGTTGAATGGCACGCCGTGATCATTATAAGTGATTGTTGGAAACTCGCCGAGAGTGGGGACGATCTGCATGTTTTGGCTTTTGCCATCAAGTTTCCGCAGACCCGCTCGCTGACTGCCAAGGTGAAGCGAAGAGTACAACGACATGACCTGCTCATCTTCAGAGTCGCTGTCGCTTCGAAACGACCGCACAACGGTGCCAGCACCACCAGAAGGGGTCTGGCCGTTACCGTTTGTATCCAGGTCGCTGCTGGCGTCATCCGCGATAAAGGCGAGGGATTCGGGATCCGCGGGGGAACGTAATGACGATGATGACAATTGGCGGAACCCCAATTTCTCGCCAGCTGCGAAACCAGGGTCGAAGAATTGCTGGTTTCGGCGTTGCTTGGTCCACGCCGTGGTTGCCCAACTGCCGATTGTGGACAGGGGCTTTGGCAAGCCTACGCTCGGCAGCTTCATTTGGCGTGAGTTCCAATGACGTACCAGATTCGGGAGCAGCAGTGGCACATTAGCCGACGACACACTAGTCAGAAGAGAGCCGGGGAACTTTTTAGGAGTCAGTAATACCACGGGCAGCTGGTTCGTAGCCAGTGGGGTGCGCAGGACGGGAATTTCTACCGCAAGGCCTGCGCGTGTAGCAGGAATAGCCATTTGAGGTACCGGTTTTGAGTGGGGCGACTTTGCTTCATTCAAGAACATTTGCGCAATCGTGGATGGCGGGCCTTGGGAAGGCGTCGCTGGTAACAGGTCGACCTGGTCAGGGAGTTCATTAGAATCTAATATGGGAGCGGAGAGCAGCTGATGTTGCGAACCAATCAGAAGGGTCCGTGCACGATCGAAAGAATGAGACGTTGATGTCAACAAATCAAGAGGCGCGGTACCTATACTCAGCGAAGGGCCATGGGTACCAGATGCTCTTGTCGCTGTACAATCCTCAGAGTCGGAGTCCAGCGAATCGTCACTGAGGTATACAATGACATCGCTGTAACATGGCTTGCAGACACGCAACTTATCTTTGTAACGATGGCGATGAGGCTTTGCTGAAGATTCTTGGGCGCGCTTTTCATGGCGGTGCTGGTCATAGGATATAAACACGGTGCAATCTGAGCAAAAGATTTGACCGCAAAAGCGACAATGATGTTTGCGTCGAAAAGCGGTAAAAGGCTTGAAGCAATTCAAGCAATCGGACACGAACGAGTCGTTCATCCAATACTTCTTCGGGATCCCACCGTTCTTCAAGGGGTTGTGCGATGCCTTTACGGGTTTCTTGCGCCTGCGCTTTTCGGTCGATGACACGGCATCATACAAGTTCGAATGAAGCAAATGCTTTGCGTTTCCGAGCAAGCCCGCCGAAAACCCGAGCTTTTTGTGAGTAGATTGGTTTTGTTGTTTGAGAGACGAAAGAGACGACATTTGAGAGTGTTCAAACGTCGAGGCAGGGGTATGACCACTAACTCTAACCGCTGAGGGGAGCGCTATTGGCCCCGAGTAAAGGGAAAAGTCAACTGCTGAGCGATTCATGGGTGACGATTCACGAATGAACTGCAGATGTTGATGGGGTTGTTGTAGCAGCGGTGCGGCTTCTGACAGAGGTAAGGAAGCGGCCAGGGCGTTTTCTAAAGGATCAGTATCCGACTGAGAGCGCTTTTGGGGACTGGTGTGCAGCAGGGAGTCTTGAATTTCCAGGTCCGAAGCCAGATCATCCGACACGATAATATCGTTGGGGAGATTATTGAACGCCGCAGTTAGCTTAGAGTGGAGCGACTTTTCAAGTGCTCCTGTAGACAGCTTCAGCATTTGGCCGTTTCTAAGAGTGATCTCGTCGTGAGTTGCGGGGGTGGCGTCTACAAAAGTCTCAAGGACCGGTCTTGAAGCATGCACAGTAGCAACTGATGGAGGAGCAGTAGCGAGCCGAAGAGGAATCCCATTCACAAGCAACAGGGTGGGCCTGTTACTCGGTACGTTGGACGGTTCGGGGTTTGGTTCATGGTTTGGTTCGTGATCCAGTGTGTAGGTCGCATCGTGAGTCAATTCGTGTGCGGTTCCATGAGCCAGTTGGAACTGGGTGGTTTGATCACGAGCATGCGGCAATTGCGGTGTGGATGGTTCTTCGGCGGCGGCATTTGCGATTCTCTCTGCGACTGATTTGTCTGTCTTACTGAGGATAGTAGAGGGAGGAGACAGCAGGGCAGGTGGGAATACCGGCCTTTTTCGATGCAACGGAGATAAGGAAGAGTCCTCGACAACCGACAGTTTAGCATCGTGAGGTGGGTTGCGTTTGATTGGAGACGAAAGGGCGCTGGCGGTAACGGAACGGAGGGTATCCGAGAAGATTGTCGAGAAGGAACGATGCTCCTGTTGTGGATCCAGGATTGTTGGGAAAGACATGAAATCATTGGTCACAGCACGAGTTGTGGGACGACTACGTCTTGAAATAGGAAGATTCGAGGGAGACGGTCTGGATCGTGAATTCGCAGATGATTCTAGACCCACTCCCGATCCAACACCAGATTCATCACCAGACTGCGAGCCACTATCGTCGCTATTATTGGCCAGGTCTAGTGGTGACATCGCCAATACCCTCTTGTAATGTGAAGTATTGCTCGCACCGTATGTGACTGTAGTAAGAAGTAATCCTCATAGCGTTTGTGGGGGGGGCCAAGTGCTGCCAGATGCGGTACGGATGTTTTCTCAATCGGAGTCACTTCCCGGGAGGGTCCCCGGTCCCAGCAGGCGCTACCATCCTGCCGCGGGAAAAGACAGCGTAGATGCTAGCGAGTTTCGATCTGTACTCCCAAAGATATTGACGTAGACATGTCAACTTCAGGGGTTCAGAGACGACGTGGTGCTAAGCCTCTGCTGGCCACGGAAAATTCTGGTTCGGCGGCCGATGAGTCCATTTATACGAGTCCAAAGTCAGACCATAAAGTTGGGTATGATGCTCGCGATATCGTCGATCCCGGTTCAGTTCATGTACCTTTGCTCACATTAATGGAGGAAGTTCTTCTCATGGGTCTTAAAGATCGCGAGGGGTATCTATCATTTTGGAACGATAACATATCCTATACTCTTCGAGGATGTATTTTGTTGGAATTGACATTCCGCAACCGCATTGCTCTTGTCAACGATCCTGCCCGCCGCAGATTCGAGCTTAGTGACCGCTTGATCGAAGTAGTTGACTCCTCTCCCACGGGTGAGGTATTATTAGATGAGGCTCTCAAAATCATTCTGGCGGACGAAACCCATTCTCTGGTCGCTACGTGGATTGATCTTCTTTCAGGAGAAACATGGAACTTGATGAAGATCAGTTGTCAATTGAAACAAGTCCGTGAGCGGTTGGCGAAAGGCTTGGTGGATAAAGGGATCTTACGCACGGAACGTAAGAGCTTTTTCTTATTTGACATGGCCACTCACCCGGTCGCAGATAAACTCACCAAGGAACATATTAAGTATAGGGTAGTGTCAATGCTCACCAACCGAACCATTGATTTGGACCAGTGTGCCACCGAACAATTCCCGAAAACAACCCACTTGCGCTACTTGAGAACCATTGCTCTTGTATGTGGCTCATATGCTGCCAATGTTTTGGAAAACGTGCTTGGCTCCTTGGAGTACGACAAGCGTGACCAGGCATTTGCACGCGCCGATGAATTATTGAACGACTACGGAGTGTTCCCCTTCAACTTGTCGGCACAAAGCCCACTTGGAGTGGGCACGAACTTGGGCGAGCAAGTATCAGCAGAGGTTTCTGAAGGGGGAGCCACTGAGCTTCAATTGGAATTGATCGCAGCCGTGCTCAGCGTCTTCTCTCGCATGGACTCTATATTGTAGAAAAAAGGATCTCGATCAATCAATATCATAATTATATTTGTATGTAGAGGTATTAGCAAGCGTGAGTGAAGTCATGAAATGGCACAGCTAACTCATGAGCAACAACATCGTTACTTTCCGATTGGATACAACAGTGAACAATCGTCGCTAGAAAGCCCCAAAATCCTTGTAAGTGAATATTGCAAGCTGCCAAAAATTACAGATTTTTCTCCCACGCCATTAAGCGCAACACATTGCTTTCGTCGTGAACTTGTATTCCCTTGATCGATTCTCATTACCCATCTACTTGGTATCTGGGCTGCTTCTAAGGTTATTTGAATAGGATCTCTCTCGCGTTATTACAAGTCACCTAGATCAATCAACATCTTCAACATGGATTTGCCGTTAGATATCCCCGCCACCATTCCTTCTCAATTGAGCGCCAGTGCCCATGTTTTCCGTGACGAGTGTACTTACTCCTTTGATGGCCCACTTCTGGCACAGGGCATTGACATTGATCTTATCTCTTACCGCGCCTATTCCCGATCTCGCCGTAATTATACCGCCGAGAATTATGCTCGCACGGGCCATCAATGGTACCTAAACATCAAGCACGTCCCTCTACCCATCGAGGCTTCTTCTCAGTCTCCTCCAGCAAAGATGGCGCGCCTAGAGATCGAGCCTGAGACGCCCGATGCAAATATCGAGACGGTTTTATCGATTTTTGATGCTGAGTCGCAAACCCTGTTCCCCATGGAAAGCTTGACCCCAGATTTCCAGGCACTTGCTATTGCAGTGTCGTGTGCTGAATCCGGGTATCGCCGTGAAGAGATTGAAACCTGGCGCCATGAGATCCTAGAGTGTGAGCATTCGAAATCAATAGTTCAAACTCCACGCAAAGGGGGACAATCGATCACATCATGTGGCCAATGCGATCTCACGGAAAACTTGTGGATATGTCTAGAGTGCGGTGCGGTCTCATGTGGCCGTGCCCAATTCGGGACTAGCGTCCAGGGCAACTCGCATGCTCTCAAGCATCATGAAGACTGTGCACATGCCGTGGCGGTGAAACTAGGCTCGCTCGCGGCCGATTCGCCCCAAGCGTGTGATGCCTATTGTTACGTATGTGGGGATGAAGTCAGAGTCCCTGACTTGACTCTCCTTTTGCAAACTTACGATATCAATCTCAAAGATGCTGTAAAAACCGAGAAGACGCTCGTGGAACTCAATATCGACCAAAACCTCAATTGGGAGTTTCAACTCGACGGTGCTAATGGTGAACGTCTCGAACCTGTCTTTGGCCCCGGATTCACCGGGCTCGCGAATCTTGGAAATTCATGCTACATGAACAGCGTTCTCCAGCTCTTGTTCTCCACGCCTACGTACCGCGATCATTTCGCCGCCGTCGATATTTATTCCGAAACCATCGATCCTTCCCTGAGCATGCTCGTTCAGCTCGCCAAGCTTCAAGATGGACTTTGGAGTGGCGACTTTTCAGTCCTCAATCCTTTGCGCCAAGACCAATACCAGCTTGGCCTCAAACCATATTCATTCAAATCGCTAGTGGGGTGTGGGCATCCCGAGTTCGCTGGGCCACAACAACAGGATGCTTCCGAATTTCTCGGCTACGTTATGGATAAAGTCGATAGATCACTAGGCTTGGAAATCAATCGGGACTTTCAGCTGGTCCTTGCTGATACGTTGAGTGTCGAATCCAACAGTGGCCAATCAGGATCGGTCACTTACCTGATCGTAGACAACCTTTCATTGAATGTGCCTACCAACGTTCTCTCTACTGATGAGGAAACGGGGGCAATTACCTATCAAGAAACGTCGTTCGCCGAATGCTTGGCCGAATGGCTGGCGCCGCAAGTCGTGGACGGGTTTTTAGCGGATGATGGCACTGCCGCAAAAGCAACCAAGCTCACAGGTATGTACCTGTTGCCGGCTTTATTGGTGGTCAGCTTGCAACGGATCAAACTTGAAAACTGGACCCCCGTCAAAGTTAGCGTCCCCGTCAAGATCCCTCACGAGCTCGATATGTCTCCATATATACTCGAACCAAGCTCGATGCACGTCGAAGCCAAGGTTCCCGAGCCGGAAAACAAGTTTGTGCCGCACCCACAAGCCCTCGCTTCCTTGACCGATATGGGCTTTGGATATAACAGATGTGCGCGCGCCTTGTACCACACCGGAAATTCCAATGTCGAGGAGGCTGCTGGATGGATCTTTGCACACATGGACGACTTGGACGTGGACGAGCCGTTTGTCGCACCAGCGAATTCGCTGCCTCAAAATAGTCCCGATGCCGCATCCATCCAAACCCTTGAAGGAATGGGATTTGGCTCTACTCTTGTGAAGAAGGCTTTGGCCCGATGTAGCAATAACATGGAAGCGGCCGTCGAGTGGCTCTTCAACAATCCCGATGGGGGTGACGATGAGCCTGATGCCGTCGAAACAAAAGTGGTCGATGTCGATAAAGAACGACGTGACGTCCTTGCCGAATTGCGGGCGCACCGCAACTTGAATGGACAGTATTGCCTCTCTGGTGTTATCTGTCACAAGGGCACTTCGCCGCATACCGGGCACTACGTTGCGTATATCCGAAAAATCACCGACAGTGGAGAGCAGTGGACTCTCTTCAACGACGAAAAAGTGGTTGCATGCGATGACGCTAGCTTGAAAGAGATCGAGACCAACGGTTATGTTTATCTCTTTGAACAGGTCAAGAAAGAAAACGTATCTACATAGAAATAATGATTTCTACTTCGACATCATCACGAACTTTAGTAGCACAAAAAGCTGGGCAATTTGTTCGACAGAAGTATAACTTACCCAAATATTATTCAGACTTTCACCAAGAGAGGTGATGGGCAGAGAGCATTCACAACCCTTATTTGCCTTTCAAAGCGCAAGAAGCTTGGAATCAAATGCGATATACCAGACGGATCCATAATCCAAATACAGGGGCGACTCTACCACCACGAATGTCACATCGCAAGCATGTCAAAGCGTATTTTCCATCAACCCCACCTGGCAAAAATTCCCGTGAAATCAAACAACATTCGATTATTTTTCAACAGGGAGCCCCTCCCACTGAAAAGTGGTGCAAGGGAGAGAGGGATCCATAATCTGTCAAGAGCTCGATGACATGAAATTCACCGGAATGGAATTCACTGACAAGCGAGAAGGACACTTGCCCCCGAATTCGGCTAATCATTATCCACTCGGAGTATACCGAGTAGATGAATCCACCCATCGAAATCCAGCATGAATTCCTTGGAAATATGAAATTTCAGTTTTGGCTATAATGTCAAGACCCAATGACTAATATCTGCGATGACAGTGTCCCAAGAAAAAAAAAGTTGCACAGAATGCTTCATACACCACTTAAGAAAATGTTCATTGTAAACGATAAAGAAGGCGACCTGTCCCGCTTGGAAGACTGGAGGAGTAAGTGCTGTACATGTCATCCACTCTTGCTTTTCAAAACACTAACTCTCTAGTCCGTGGCTATGACCCGTTAACTTCCCCCGATTTGCTCCAGCACGAAATTCCAGTGTCTCCACAGTGCACTGCCAACATTCTTCGCGGCCGTGATGATACCAGAGCCATCTTGGAGGGCCGCGACGATAGATTGCTCATTGTCATTGGTCCATGCTCGATCCATGATCCCAAAGCGGCTTTGGACTATGCTGACCGCTTGCACGCTGCTGCCGAGAAGCATCGTGGAGAGTTGCACATTGTGATGCGCGCCTACTTGGAGAAACCACGCACCACTGTCGGCTGGAAAGGTTTGATCAATGACCCAGATATTGATGGCCTGTTCAAAATCAACAAGGGTTTGCGTATGGCTCGTCAATTATTCGTAGATCTCACGAGTAAGTTGCCGATTGCCGGAGAGATGTTGGACACAATCTCACCGCAATTCTTGCTGGACTTGTTCTCAGTAGGTGCTATTGGTGCTCGCACCACCGAGCTGCAGTTGCACCGTGAGTTGGCGTCTGGTCTCTCCTTCCCAGTAGGTTTCAAGAACGGAACCGATGGAACCTTGGGTGTGGCCATTGATGCCTTACGCGCGGCCTCCTTCCCCCACCATTTCTTACTGGTAACGAAGCCAGGAGTTGTTGCGATTGTTGGGACCAGTGGCAACAAGGACTGCTTCGTGATTTTGCGTGGTGGCAAGACCGGAACCAATTTCGATGAAGAGTCTGTGAAGCTGACCAAAGCCCAATTGGAAAAGTTCGATATCTTGGGCGAAAAGAACCCCGGTGCCAGAATCATGATCGATTGCTCGCATGGAAACAGTAGTAAGGACCACCGCAACCAGCCCAAGGTTGCTGCGGAGGTCGCACGACAGGTAAGCGAGGGCCAAGATGCGATCTGTGGTTTGATGATTGAGTCCAATATCCACGAAGGACGTCAAGATGTTCCTGGCGATTCGGAAGGTGGCAAAGACGCTTTGAAATACGGGCAATCCATCACGGATGCCTGTATTTCTTGGGAAGATACCGAAGACGTATTGGAGGTATTATCAAATGCAGTAAAGACTCGCCGTGCTCATAAGTAAGTCAAAGAACCTCGGAAAGGCCATGAACCATGACGTCATGAATACAAGTACTGCACGTTTATCGAATAAATCGAATCATCACTCAGATCGGGAATGTGTAGCATGTGTAGAGAAGAAACAAGAAAAGACATTTGTGATAGCAAAACTCATTGCCGATCCTCTTTAGGAACCACACAAGAATGCACGGCCCGCAATTCGGTGTCAATTTTCACTGACGGGGAGCTGAGTATGGATTGAACCATGACGTTTTTGGTGTTTCAAAACGAGCGTACTTATATTTCGAGCGCCACACTTCACACGCGGATAGAAGCGCACTTCCGCCACCTCGCCCACCGCATATTATACTCTCACCAGCATGCGCTTTCACTTAAACACACTACCCTTACACATCCTCCATTCCATCATTCCCGATTGGCCGCTTACCCCACATTTCCCAAGCTTATCGACCCGAGGCCATTATGGTAGCGCTGCCGCTGAAGCTTCCGTAAATGCACACATCCTATAAAACACCCGAGATCCAAACTGTGCCCCCGCCCTCGTCAATCTTAGGATGCGGTCGTTTATGAAAGCACACCGTCGGGATACATCAAATGATACTATATCCGATCACGACTCTGATGGTGGGCCCGTGTTCCATTCCAGTCGTAAATCTTCTGGCCACAGAGTGCCCTCAAATCCAGCAACTTCTTCTATACTAGGGGCCGCTACCCCACCTCCATTGCAGAAAGTGCCACCCACTCCGAAATTAGGTCCTCCCTTAAAATTGACGTCAACTCCATTATCTTTGTCCTCCCCGAAATCAAGCTCTACTCCGAAACTATCTCAGCCCCCACAGTTCCAGCACTCGACTCCTCCACCCAACCATGCCCAGTCGCCTAAACGTTTCCTCACTCCCATTCGGAATTTGTTCTCTTCTGGGCCGCGTCCTCCTGCATCCCCGGCCGTGAGACTGCTGCCCACTTCCAATGACAATGCAAACCCATCTCTTGCGCAGGCTCCTTCATTCCCGCCGCTCCCAGGATCGCCGTATCTTGCTCGCCATCCTTCTCCGTCGACACTGACATTGAACGAGCCGTCGCTCCTCTCCCAGTTCCCAGAACCCGTCGCTTCGCTGTCGTCCACTTCATTAATCTGCGCCCAAGATATTTCCGTCCTGATTTCGAATACGCTGATGAAAGGTATCCCCGATAATTCTTTTGGTCCTTTCCCAGGAAGATCACCCGCTCACTCCAACGCTTCAGTGGTGTCTAATGATCTCGAAACCAATCTGTCGCTCCCGTTTGCATCTTCTTCGTCGTCTCACTTGCATGTGTCATCGACCTCTAATCGGCATGCGCCACGGCTGAACCCAGCCTCTTCACTTCCTACTCATGATGGCCGGCCTCCTTCCCAGCGCTTCTACAAGCTGCTTGCCAAACGGAAAGTCAATTTTAGTGACCCCTATGACCTTGCGAATTCAATATCCGCTTCTCGTGAATATGCCGATTCCGATGAATCGGATGAGCTGGAATTCTCATCTCGTTTCTCATTCATTGAGGGCCGCCGTGGCGGCAAGAACACCCTGATCAAGTACTATAAGACGCGCAAAGCGCCACTGTCTTCTGCTCCCGTCGAACAAGCGACGCAATATAGCGATGAGGCCGACATCTCCGATTACGATTATGACAATAATGGCTACGACGACGACTATTCAATGGGTGAGGATGATGATGTACACTATAATAATATCTTTGATGATTCGATTGATAAATCGAAACAGACGGGGACCGAGTCGAGCGGTCTCGGTTTCCATGGACGAGGCCCAACTACCGCATTATTGGCATCTCCAATCATGGACACGGACAATTATGATCGAAATGCGATGGACTTGTCCAGTCCAAACTATGACGCAACACTGGCGATACGAGACCGTGGTGCTGTGGGGAATCCAATGCATGCACAATCCCCACATAAAAACTCCACTCCACTGGAATTATACGGCCAATCATCACCAGACTCTGCATCTACTCCGGTTATCGAACATAACAATTGCTCGCCAATCTATGGACAAAAGTCCCCGAACCAAAAGTCTCCAGGCAGCCATACCCTGTCTGGACATCATTCGACCCCTCGCTCACAACACACGCCCCAGAGTCAACACTCAGCGCGTTTCGATACTTCTCCCCGCTCCCATCATACGCCCCGCAATTATGACCTTGCTCAGGCCAATACCACTCCTCGGCGCGATCTTCCGGCTCACAATAATACCACGCCTCGTAGTCACTCGTCGCCTCATTCGAATACTACTCCTCGCGGCCATCACTCGTCTCATTCCAATGCCAGTGTTCAAAGCGATCCTTCCCCTCGGTCTTTTATCAGTCGCCGAGGTGACCACTCCGCCCATTCAAATGATAGTTTCCGAAATGATCATCCCGTTTACTCAAATGGTAAATTTCAAGATCAAGCCTCGGCTCATTCGCGGACCGATTCACGCAGTAATACCTCTCCTCGGCTGCACCAAAATGCTCTATATAATCAAGCTCCTCAAAATCATGCAGTTTCTCAATCGAATTCCGGTCCTCGGCTCGATCCTCCTCAGCATCACAATATGGTGTCTATCCCATCGTCGACTCGACAATTCACATACCCTCATGATCAGAGTGGCCCCCGATATCAAACATCGGCCCAGCAAGTTTCCAACCCCCAAAATCATAATGGGCCTCGCCATAATCCCATGCCTCGGCAGAACCGACGTCCTCTGGATCACAATGGGCCTCGCCCTGATGTCATGATTCAACAAGGTCAATCACCTTTGAACTACCCTGGGCCTCACTATAGTACCCCCGCTAAACACCACCAAAACTCGCATCAGCGGGCGGCGCCCTATGGACACGCTGCTCGGCGCTCAGATGAATCTGGCAGAAATATCGACCACAAAGGATCTTCCAATGTCACGCAATCTCAAAACGGAGGCGGTGCTTCTCATCTTCAAAAGAGCGATGAGTCGCCCAGAACGGACCATGGACCGCAATCCCCAGACCAGCAGCGGCAAATCAGTGCTCGTGCAGCCCTCGAACAAAAGCCTTTGCCAGCTCTTCCGTCAGAAATGCCGCTGTCTGGTCGTACCCCCGATGATAATCTTGTTGGCCAAAACGCAATGATGCACACTCGGATACGATCAGATCCCACTACGGAAACTAGCCGTGAAGATATCTTGGACTCTTACCTCGATAGAAGCAGGCTGCCTTCGCCATCGGTGACAGGTACTACTCAAACAACAAGGATCTTCCCCCGCAACGGCACGGTGCCGGTCCCTTCAAGTCCAGTACCGCTTAACCCGGATTCGGCCGCGAGATGTGTCCAGACCACGCAGAAAACACCGCCGCGCAATCCAAATCAACCTCGAACCCTTGTATTGACAGGCTCATCAACCGCAAGCAATGGCCTTCTGGTGGAATCTCCCGCAAAGACATCGAAAGCTGGTCGTAGAACATCGATCGAATCAATGATGGATATTTTGGCTCTGCTACAAACAAATGCACATTTGAAGATTTCCTTAAACTCAACTTCCACACTCGATGTTCGTGCTCGTGATCAATCCACACTGACCGCTACTGGCCCTGACACCCGGCCGACGAAACGTGGATTCCTTGGATTGCTTGAGTCGTCGCAAGGCCACCAGAATCCTCTGACCATTGCAGGAGACTGCTTGTCGCACTATTCGAAACTTTCGGACCTGGATATGGATTCGGACGTTATTGATGAGGTCAACCAGCTCAAAGAAGATGGAGACCTCGATAAATCGCCTATCCTGCGATCTGGTCTGGCCGTCACCACCGACTCTCGCCATCGCAGCATGCGAGCCAAGTCCGAATTGTCATCCAAACCCAATCAAATCCGAACCCACAATAAAACATTCACCATTTTTCGCGATAGCAGACCCTCGCCTCAGCACCTGATGACGTCCGATATTTCTCCAGTGCGAACTCCGTCACTTCTTTCCGTTACATCCTTGACTAGTGTATGTGAGGATGAGCCCGATGTTATGACAACAACCAAGAGCCGCCCAAACCATGTCCATCACAAGTCAAGCATAAAGAGTGGCCGCTACTTTTAAACACTGTTTGTAGATTTTCTATTAAATCATAATCTGATACTTGGATAAATAAGAAAGTCGGTTGCTATCTCGCAACTTATTGATAACTGCTGAAATCGTAATCATCCATATCCGCAATGTTCGATGGCGTCACTTGTTGGTGAGTGTATTGGGTCAGCAGAGCCAAATCGTTTTGAGTAGAGGCTCGATTGCTGGCCGCATCGAATCGCTTCCTGTTTTCGTGATCGAATCCTTGGATGTGGTTCTGTCTTTGAATCATGCTCGCAGTACCTGGTAAATTTTGCTTTGCAAGAGCATCATTCGTCGCTGGCTGGAAAACTTTGAGTCTGCCAACGCGAATTGCTGAGCACGGCCCCTCGACACTTCCATCGGCGTTCATGCTTTGTTTGCTGTCCTGCGGCAAGCGATTAATCATTCTGTCATTCGTCGAATGCGCGGTAGCTCGTTCTTGAGGGACAGGACGAAAGGGTCGATGTTCTGAGTCTGCCGCAAGTGTAGGCTTCCGGGAAGTCGCCGAGCGCATGGGTCTCTGTGGAGTGATCATATGTGATTTGCTCGGTCTGGAAGTGCTAGAGCTTGAACTCGAATTCGGGCTGGCCCCATGCCCTTTACGTTGGATCCACTCGTCATTATTGTACTTTGAGTAAATACTCAAAAGCTCGTCATGATCCGTATCGTTATCTTCGTCGACTAATACAACCTCAACCTCTTTACCACTGCGATCTCTTTCAGTTACCGATTTGTAAGAAAGCACAGAATCGGTTCGGTTGATGGTGCAAACGTCGTAGTTGCCCTTTGTCAAATCAATCATGACATTAGACACGTCCGATATCGAACTGGTGGATTTCAGGGCGGAGAAGCTACCATATGATTGCTCGCTACACGAAGAGGCAGCTCCCATCCTGGCGTACGCGTGCCTTGGGGTACGTATTGCCGGTGGCGGGATGGTTCTTCCGTTGTGTGAATAATTGGAGTCTGACCTTGAAGGTGATTTGACACTGTTACGTTGGTAATGAGGCTCGTGCTCTTTGAAGTCGACCGGATAACTGACCCTTGCTGGTGGCTCCTCCACAACGTAATCATTGGCATCAGGCTCGTTCGTTTGCTGTGCTGACGACCCTACACCAAACTTGAATGAGCTCGGTTCTGGTGTTGCGAAATCTGCCACTCCATACGCAATACTGTGCATGGATTTGTGGCGTTGGTGACGTACGGGCGAAGACCGTTTAGGAGATGGCGTGATCCTTGCCAAGGTACTAATGATCGGTGTGGACTTTGACTTGGTGTGCCGTGTGAACTGTTGCGTTGTATTCGAAGAGTCGAAATTAACGGCAGCGCCCATGGACCAGCCATCATCGCAATCGGGAATCTCAATCTGACCATTGGGCAACACAAAACTTTGGCGTCTGCTTGCGCTTGCCTTGAACTCAGGTTGAATCGGGGCAGTATTGGTGATGTTCAGATCATTGTTCGGGAACGAAAACTTCATTCCGGAACCTCTATTATAATTTGCTGATGTGATGCTACTGAGATGCAATGGCTCGGTGGAAGCTTCGGCCTCTTCAGTAACATCCTTCTGATCCTGTCCCAAGTCCAGCACCAGTTCAGATGCAAGCTCCAGCGCTGGCTCCAATTTCAGGTTCCGTTCTGGAGCCGATTCCGATTCCAGTTCACGATCAGATGCTGAAGTTGAAGCTGTGCGAGATAACGATCCTCGTGAAGGCGAAAGGCGGAGATCAACAGAGTTTTGAAGTGAATCATCAGTGCCTTGTGATGAGAAACTGGCCCCTGAAGAGCTTGAAACCTGGCGTTGTTCAGCACGTTGCTTTTCGGTCAGAAGCCGCGTTAATTCATAATAAGGGATTTCGGCAGGTTTTTCGAGTTGAATGCTGCCGGAATGCGGTGGTGACGTTAGATTGTCAGCTTCAACCATGTGCGAATGTGTCGACAGATCCATATGTATACTTTTGAATTCAGGGTGCAAATGATTCACATGATTAGCAGAATTTTGTGATTGTAATCCTTCTGAGCATGTCTCGGGAGTTGGAAGAGCCCTACCATCGATGAAAGGGTTGGGTGAATTGGTAGAAGTTGGGGTGTATGGAGAGTGGTCTTGGAAATCCACCGGCGGAGGCTTCCTGCGTGCTGGGGTTTTCATTGAAGGATAGTTCAATTCAAATTTTAAGGGAGAGTACATCCCTATGGGGTGTGGAGATATGGGTTCCAGCAGTATTGGAGATGGCGAGTCGCTCTGCCTTGATTGAGGGGCCTTCTCGTTTTCGAGGACAGTTTCGGGGATACCAGAAGTCCTTTCGAAATCATGCATGACGCCTTCATTGGCGTGGCTGGCTCTCTCTATACCCTTCATTCTCAACGACGGAAGCGTCGTCAATCCAGACTTTCTCACACTGGCATGGCGCGACTCACAGAGCGAGACTTCATCAATGACACTTAAAGTGTCCGACTGATCGGGGAGCCCAAGAGCAAGCTCATTTGTGGGGTATGGTGGTCTCTGGATAAAGTTCTCGAATTCAGAGTCACCTTGGTGCTGGTCCCGCGGAAGCTCGTTTTCATGTTTATCAAAAAGCGCGTAACTTCGCCCGTCAAAGTAGAGAAATTGAGTGCCAGCATGAAAATCGTGATTCGAATGGCTCGATTTGGAAGACCTCGAGGGCTGTGAAAGACGGGCGGTAGACAGCAGCGTCAACGAGCATTCGTCGTCATCGGTATTCGCGCAGAGTTTGGGTGGCATTTGAAGTTTGAAAGGGATGGATATTACATATTGTTCCGGTAAATCATGACTGGGGATATGTAGTTTATTGGCAATCAGAGATCGACATAAACGTTGTAATTTCCCGGGACTGAGCACTGGTGATGGCTTCTTAGGCAGGCGTGGGGCACTTTTCGAATTAACGTGATGGCCTTGTTCATAGGAGCGTGCCGGAGTATGTACGTTTTCAATTGAGTTTCGCCGAGGTGAGCTTTGACGACTTTCAGCCATACTGGAGGCTCGCAATGATGTGTTTGGTTCGGATTTAGCATAGTTTCGTTCCCTGCGATTTGCGACACCTCACTAATCATTTGTGTTGTGTTTTCGACCCAATGAGGATATTAATTTTCGCAACCATCTCACTTCATCTGTCGCTTAGAATAAGACCCATGCCGCCATACTGTGGCCCGATCGAGCTGACGCCACGGGGTTGTAGCAGTTCGATGTCTAACATTGAGCGGGTGTAAGGGGTTCCTCGCCGGCCCCAAATGACTTAGTAGAATATGCGAATTGCTTGTTGCTTCAGGTGTCTGATAGATATAATGCAGTGATTTTGGGCTCATTTTTGGCGCCATACCGAGCGCCCCACATGGTCACCCCTCTTTTTACAAATTAAGGTTTGTTTTTGCGTTCGTAACTTGTGATTTGGTCTAGCTATGTACTATCTAGAGAAGCTACCAATGCAGAGGACGAGAATAGGACGGGAACTGTAGCCACGCACGGCGATCAGGACTCGCTGGCGCCTTAGTGCCTGCCGTACCTGGTGAAACCTACCCTTGTGGAGAAAATGGTTTGTGTAAGCTCTAAATATGAGTAGCCGCGGTTCTCATCCTCGCCTCTGTGCTTGTGTTGGTCTGTAGTCTCACACGTGTTGTCTTGAATACAGGTTTCAAGCTAGACATAATAAGCTGCCCAAGTCAAGGCTTGTGGACACAAAGTCACTACTGTTCTACATCGCTTGACAACTTTTTCAACAGCGTTGACTCACAATTTCGAGTTAATTGTATTCTTCATGTTCAATTATATATTGGCGCTTACTCTGGGTGGGTTCCCGTATCGAAACAGTCCCTTTTTCGTTCGTGACGACGTTCGATAGATAGAATCTTGCTTGATTCGTCTCAAGTCCTTGAACGATCAATTCCATTGGCGGTAAAGGTGAAAGCAGTTCCAACCAACCTTGGAGGTGTCAGTGTCGGAAGGTCTTTAGCTACTGCTTCGGTAGCGAGGAGAATCAAGGAGACGACGAGAGGTTTCAAAGTGTTGATCAACATGACTCTGAGTGTAATATTTGTTCGATTTTAAGGTAGGTGGTGAGAGACAACTGTCATCTTTTATACCCAGCTGCGGCTTGTGGAAAATTGGAAGGACTATTCTTACAATGTAGCGCCGATGTTTGAGTATTAAGACTCTTAATTACACAACCCTGACCACTCGACCCTGAGTAAACTTCCTTTTTCGTTTGGTAGAAATTTGATAGAACATGCTTTCGGAGTCCAGTCTCAATCATTTTCTAGTCTTGACTATTTAAGTCGACCTCCAACCACAAATTCTTCTGCCTGATTGATACTGCAAGATACAACGGGTACAAGTCCTCTCAATCGGATTATACCTGGTAAAGGAGGGACTGTGATGAATAGTGAACTACCATTTATCTTCTTACCGTCATTCAATCGTCTCGACTGTCTCCTTTATGGACTTATGCAATAAACTTCAATTAATGGTGTTCAGGGGGTACAATTCTCTGCAAAATTTGAGTCCTGGGGCCGTCGAACTTTGTGAAAAACGAACCTAAATTCCAGATCGAGTTAGTCTTACCGCAAGATCGAGGTGAAGAAGGTGATCTACGCAAGTCAATAATGACGCAAAAGATGTTCGAAGCATAGTAATTTGCCCAGAAGAAAGCGATTCGAGAACTTGAGAGTAGACACGTTCTCAAGGTCGTCTCAACCCCCAAAAACATAGACGTAACGCCTACCTGCTGGGAGTGATCGCAGGCGGGAAACGGACCCGCCGCCGAAGACTCGAAAGCAACATGCTTTGTTCAAGATGGAGCCGAAGATCCGCGTTCTGTTGCAGACTTTCTACGTTGAAGATTTTTTCACTATTAGCAATTGACTTTGACCGCGAGAATCTACGACTCAACATCAAACTGGTATACCGTCATGTACCGATCCCAAAGAAAAGCAAAGTCCCGCCTGGATGTTTCATCGCCAAAGATCATTTCTGGCTACTCGGAAAGTCCCTTTTTGGTATGATGAAGTCTAGCTCTGGGTGGTGCGCGCAGCGACTCGAAGGCATTGGTCTTTCACCCACTAGTATAGAGAGAAGAATCTACGTGAATGATTCAGTTTTAGGCAAACTTACTGCCGCACTCTATGATTACTCCACACTTCTTGTTGCAAAATCTGAAGAGCTTGTGAAAGACTTCAAGCGTGGCCTAGCAGGCTCGTTTACTTTCAGACACCTCGGGCCAGTCATGAAATATTTTGGTGTTGACTTCAAACGTACCGGAAATGACTATTCGATGAAACCGACTGAATTCTTGAGAACGCTTTTGAAAGATTCTAGCCACTACAGAATCGAACACAGACAAGTTCCATCATAAGTCAATAGGAGCGATAATGAATCAAGCTACGCACAAAATGATGGATTATCTGTGGACACGTCAGATGCTAAGCTGACGCCATTATCAGGTAGCAAGAAATTGGATCACGAAAGCCGTCCGGGGCATTTAGTTGGCCGGCGACGAGTTGTCGGCCGGGAGTCGCATTGCCAGCTAATCGTTTGTCACGCAAGCTATCAGCTCCAACTGAAAAAGATTTCAAAGCTTCATTGCACTGCCTCGGTTACACCAGCGCCAACATTACGAGCGGTTTTTTGCACGGCCCATTCGAAAATCTGAGTGACAGAGGATTATCTGAAGTGAAACTCGCTGCATTTGCAATTGCAGAAGAAAAAACGATCCATCTTGCCAACTGGCTCAAAAATTTGGGATTCGCAGTAGATAATCCTCGAATACTAGTATCTTGGGACGCACACCAGATAAAACGTGAGAGTGAGTGCAAATAGACGTTTGAATGGAAGAGGACTCCTCCGCACCAAAGTTTGACCATATAGGGCTGCTTCAGCGCGCTCGGTCCCAAGCGGAATTCTAATTCGTATTTCGACTGCAAAATTTATGCAGAATGGCAAGGGATACCATCTCGGCAACAACTCTCATCTAAATGAGGAAGAGCCTGTGTGCTCGCGCTCAATCGATACCGATATTACAGTGACCGTAATTCACAACAGGCATTCGGGAGCTCAACGATTCCACAATCAAATGCCCGCTCTTTTGAGTCGATCTTCATCGATTGCGACTTTAGGCAGGTCACATTTTTAGCCTACTCTGTACATCAAGGGCTGTGCAATTCTCGCCGAGCTGTTCCCCAAAAAACTTCAAACTGCTTAAATTACACAAAAATGACACTATCAATGTTATCGATCCCAGGCAAACGGGCCAAAGATCAGGTTTCAGGGCCAATCAAACACATCGCAAGCGGCGGGGCTTCAATCTTCGCCCGGATCAGTTCGACTAGAGATCTTTTTAGTATCAAATATAGGGTGGAAGAATAGATTGCGGAGCTTGATGGAAGGAGAAATCAGTGGTGGGCCGAGTGGTTAAAGGGCCTTGCGTAGCAGTAATCTCATTCTCTTGGGAGTATAGAGTGGTGACGGATCTTTTAAAGCCATGAACAGAGCCTCCCATTGAGTCTCCAGCCATACGACCGCCAGGGCTTTGGCCGATTGGTTGCCAGATGAAATTTACATTCCTGTCAGAGCTAGGGTCCTGGGGTGCATGGCGACGGTAAAGCATATTATCGGGGACCTCTGAGAGGGATTTGACCTCGCTTGTCAAATCAACAGTTTTCGTCTCCATGGAAGAGTACTCAACTTCATAAACGTCATCAGATCCATCAAAATTCTCCGGTTGGGACGCCTTCATAAAGCTCAAGGGATATGCAATCACCTTCGACTGAGTCACATTGCAAATCAGTAACGTGGATGCAATCAAGAACCATACGAGAGAAGAGGATTTCGACATTATTATGATTTGGTGTTGGGTCTTCCAATGTTGCAAATCATCAAGATTCACTGCGTACTTATACCGCATGGATCCCTCGAATATCGAAGCTCACCCTTTCCTTATCGAGAATTTGTTATCCGGGACGCGTGCGCCCAATCACAAGGCCACCTTGAAGTGCAGTAAATCAAAGCGGGAGGTTCAGAAAACTCGCGCCGGGGAATGTGCGGAGTTTCATAGGCGTGAAGCACTGCTGCTTCATGATCACCATAGTTTCAGTATTCTTAGGCCGTCACAGAAGCGACGTGCCTGTTATTCAATTGAGGAAGAAGTGCCGGTAAGTATCGAAATACATTGCTTAGTGAGATTCTCGCAAATCGACAAGACTGCGCAAGACACCTTCTTTCAAACATCTCAAGTTATGTCGCTAGAGTTCGTTAAAGTAATTCTCCTTGGGGACTCGATAACAGAGTACAGTTGTGAATTCCCGCATGGATTGCAGCCACAACTTGCGAGCTACTACTCGCGTCGGCTCGACGTGATCAACCGAGGCTTCGCCGGATATAACTCGACGCACCTCGTTCGCATATTGCCCAAGGTGCTTGATGCTGAGCGAAATGTACGGTTCATGACAATCTTCATCGGCACCAATGATGCGACGTTGATGTCAGACAGGAAAGGCGTGATACAAGCTGTTCCGGTGGCCGAGTATACCAAGAATTTGAATCGCCTCGTTGACTTTTGTTTGGATCGGAATATATTCCCCATTTTAATTGGACCTGCATTGCATGATCCTGTCATGTCGGCTAGAGGCTTGGTTGCTTCACAGAGATCTTCTGAACATGGTTGGGGCTCTTCCGCTCAAAATCGGAAATACTCGGAAGCATGCGCCCAAGTTGCCAAAACTCGAAACGTTCCATTCGTTGACCTCTGGAACGCGTTCAGGGAAGCTGGAGGCTGGTCATGCGAGCAAGTTTTACAAGAGCAAGTTCTGATGGAAGATTTGTTAGTCGATGGAATACATTTTACTGACCGCGGTTATCAAGTTCTCACACAGGCGGTTATCAATACTATTGAGTCACATATCCCACAATTCACTAAAGCAAACTTGACGCAGCGACTCGCTTACTACGGAGATATTAATCCAGAGGACTTGGACAGTATATTTAGAAAAGATCAGATTGCATAGCGTTATCATTGGCACTCCAGCTTGGTCATCAGGAGTATATCAACTAGTAATTGTTCTTAAGGGCGGCTTTGAACGGATACCATGGCATGATCATGCCAATGCAGGTCCATATCCCGACCGAAACACAGTCCTTGTTTGTAGTTGAGGATCGGACTTACCGCTTGCGTCGGCTTCACCTCCGCTCAACCAGTCTTGTGAGACAGAGGTCAGTGGTGTAGAGCGGGGTCCTGCGGCAAGAAAATAGTATGCCTTTCAATGCGCGCATCACCAGACCCTCTCCTGGTCCAAATCATCACAGCGCCGTAGCTTCTGTTGAGGGGGGAAATGCAATATTGTCACGATGAACCACATATTCACTATCCGCGAATCCAAGTATTCCTTCAATGTCATGGCTATTGACACCCATAATCTTGCGTACGTCGCTCGAACTATAGTTTACTCGACAATGTCCGACCTCCTTCGGGGACGAGCCATCATCCGTCTCTGGGAGCACCTTGATCGCCACACACTCGCTTTCGTGGAAACTACCTTCGACATCACGGATTCCCGCTGGCAAGAGACCTGCACGGTTGCGACGAGTCAATGCCATGTAGCAGCCCTGATCCACAACGAGTGCGCCACGAGTGGTGAGGCCATGCAAGATCCAAAAGCGGCGATCGGACCGAATTTTCGCATGCTCAGGCAAGCGAAGGAATTGAGTATGAAGAGGCACTGAGCCTGAAGCAATTGCTTGCTCCACCGCGAGGCGGTAGTCATCAATGGGAAGACTATCTGGCCCCTGGGACTGTATTTGGGCCACAATCTCCAAAATCAGTTGTGGCCGGCTCGATAGCGTGACTATGGTGGTAACACCTGCGTTAGTCGCGAGCTCCGCGGCAATGAGTTTCGTGGTCATGCCACCGGTGCCGACGTTCAGGCCCATATCGGTTCGCACGTCGATTCCATGATCGCGATCAACTACTACCACGGGCTTGGCGTCCTTATTCGTGCGAGGATTATCAGTATACAAGCATTCGACATCGGTCATCAAGAATAAGTAATCGGCATGTATCATACCTGCGGTAATGGCTGAAAGAGAATCATTGTCGCCGAATTTGATTTCTGCGACGGATAATGTATCGTTCTCATTGACTATGGGGATTACACCCATATCAAGAAGCTCGTTGATTGTATTTGTGGCATTCTTGTATTGGGTATAGTCCAGGATATCGTTGCGGGTGATCAAAATCTGAGCAATAGTTTGTTGCAACCGAGTAAACAAGTAATCGAAAAGACTCATTAGCAGGCCCTGGCCAATTGAGGCCAAAGCCTGGACTTTAGAAAGGAGGGGTGGTTTAACATCCAAACCCATTCTGCGCATTCCGAATGCAATTGCCCCCAGCAGGACCAACACTATGCGATGTCCCAGACGTCTAAGTTTAACAAGGGTCTCTACAATCAACGAGATATTCGCAAGACGGGGTTCACGAGTCGACTCATCTACAAGAGACAGTGTTCCAAGCTTTACCACTAGCGTATACTTGTCTGACTTTGTCATTTGGAGAAAACCTAGCGGCCACCGTATGACTCTTTGCAAAATGCACCTTCCTGCCTCTGGTTTAGAAATGAATAATATAGCCACGTGACCAGATACCTGCATATAACTAGTGTGGTCTTCAAAGGCCGCACAGCTCACGGCCTTGTACTGCCAAATGATTCTTCCTCTGGCATGGACACTGTTCTCCTCGAGGTAGTTGGTGATGGTGGTAGTGGTGGACTTGAAAACGGAGCCGGCCCAGGGCTATGTTTGACGTCATTTCTAGATCTCGGATCTGATGAAGTGGTGAAGCTGATTGAGTCGTATAACGAAGATCTCTACGTGGGCACAGGTAGTAATCAGATCTTGCATTATTCCCAGACGGCGGAAGGTGATCGGTTCCGCAAAAGACTGGTTTACAAATGTCAAGATACGCCTCGAAAGCTTTTACTTCTTAAGCATTCGCGTATTCTACTTGCTGTGGCAGGTGACACATGTCTTGTATTCCCATGTGCTGCGATCGATTCAGGCCCTCTCAAGGTCTTTCGTGATGTTAGGGACGTGCTGGTCGCGCCGCCTCTTCGATCTGTCGATCCCAATGCAGAGCCCGCACCTGAAAGGGTACTCATTTTACGACTGAACCTGGCAAAGTTTCTTCTGTTTTCGGATTCAAAGGCCTCGACTATGTCCGAGGCACAATTTCATGGTGCTCTTGGTGGCATGGCCATGCAAACTCCAGGAAAGTGTATTTTGTATGATCAGCAGCTGTACCAGCTTGTGGATATGAGCCAAAAAATCAGTAAAACCACCTTGTTTGAGCATGGCACGGCTAATCATATGGTTCCATTCTCCGTGAGTGAATCTTCGCTGTATGAATACCTCTTAACCATTCAAGCTGACCCGGAAGCCGCAATGGCCATGTTCGTGGATGAGCTGGGCAATGCGACGCGTGGCACACTCTTGTGGCTTCAATATGGTTGCCCTATAGGTGGCGTAGCTATTCTGTGGCCACTTGTGTATGGTGTGTTTGATTCCGAAGTAAATGGTTCCAACAGGTTGGTGGTTTGCTCGCTCGAAACGTTAGAAGAGGTCGTCTCGTGCGCTCTTGAGGATGCTTTGGGCAAGAACACCAAAAGTGTCGACTCGGCTCTGCCGCTGTATGGTATTTGCAGCGTGGAAAGAGTCACAATAAATCGAGATTTGACTAGCTTGCAAAAGCTGAAGCATGATAACGCTGTGCCTCTGATCCTCAGTCAAGGAAATATCTTGGTATTTCAAAACAATCGAATTTGGCTTGTGCACGAAGAGATTCCTTTTGAGCGTCTCTTACGTGACTACCACAACTGTCCGAATACCGCGATTGAAGCCTTTGTTCAACGACTAAATAATAGTTTACCCGAGTTGAAGTCTGATCAATTACTGTTTTGTGTCCAGTTGTCAGCAGTGCTCCAAATGCACCTCGACCGATCCGAGGATGCTCATCAGTCTCTATTACGCTCGGACAAGAATGGATTAGTGGTTGACCCGAAAGCAGCTCAATACATTCTCGGGCGTGACGACCAGTTCAGAGAGATTCAATTCGCTGGAATTATAGAGGCTTGTCAAAAATTCCCTTCAAACCCACTCGCACTCGATAAATACTTGTTGAGTGCTTTGACATTGTGCAAGGACAAAAACAGTATTGCTGAAATCCGACTTTCAGCATACACCTCGTTACCCCCACCGTCCGTCGCCGAATTTATGGAGTATGACTTGAATTGGACCTGCGACAATACCCAGAATGATGCAATCATCAAAATCCTACAAGAAAAGAACGCGTTAGAATTGTTGCTAGTTGCGTTCGACCGTTTGATCGATGATGGGGATACACGGCCGAAAATATCCGAACAATACTGTTTGCTTCTACTTGAAAAACTCCAGTCGGATCCAAACTTAACACCCGACGCCTCCAAGGTGCTCGAAAGAATCAAAAACGTTCTGGACATTGCAACATACTCGAAAGTTTTGATCGGGATGCTCGAGCTTGATAAACTTGCAACGATCGACTATCTTCAGAATAACAAGAAATCGACTTTTAGTAATGTGCATCGTGACTTGCTATTGCGACTTGGTAGCGACGATAGCGATAACGGAATAGTGGCCCAGCTCAAAATCGAGTATTTGGAAACACTGCTAGATGACCGAGCATGCTGTGTGCAGCTTAGATCCGAGTTGCTCTCATTAGCTCGAACCGCGTATGACTCCGATTGCGCGGCAAATTTCGAAATCCTCAAAGCCACATTCCAGGTCGAGAACAGCTTGGCAAGCGGTGTATGGCCCAAGTTGACGTGGCCAGACTTTCTAGTGATTGCTGGCCCCCATAGCGAATGCAGTAAGTTCGTTGACCTCTACCTCAAATTATACGAGCTTACGTGGGTGATTCCCTGGGACGGTTCCCACTCCGAGAACAGCGCATTTAACTATTTTTGTTTATTCTCTGCAAAAGAAAATACGATCTCAAGCCTTTTGATGTGGTCAGACTACACAACAGCCGAATTTTACGCGATGCAAGGTCATGCTCCGACCCTCAAATTTCCACGTTATCCCGCCCTCCAGCCAACCACTGACGGAGTCAATAAAATCGATGCCCGGACAAGTCTTTGCGAGATATTCACGTTTTATGTTGAGAGGTTTCGTTCGGACACTCAAAATATACAATATATTCGGCATTTTATCGCAACGTACGGTAAATCCATGTTTTCTGCTGGCCAGATTCTTGAGATGCTCCCGCAAGATTTGCCTCTCGTTCATGTCAAGAGCTATTTTGAGAGCGTGTTAGTAACCACAAGCAACGAGCTTGAGCTGCAGCATCTTCACAAGGTTCTCTGTAAAACAAGCTTGCGGAAAGAGAAGACCTCACAGCAAATCCTCCAAAAGTGATTCGGCTCGGATTCCATCCGCAAATGATAGATCAGAGGACTAGAAGAAACTCCGAGCAGTATGTAATGGGCATCCTTCAGTTTCCTCGACCAAAATCACTCAGCTTCTCCGGCCATCCATTTGCACTTCACCTATCAACAAATAGTCGTTGTACTAGGATTCCTTTTTTTAAAGGACACCCGCCATCAACAATAAATAGTCAATTAGCATACCCAACCAGAACACAAATCCCGTTCTGGTGTTTTCCTTGAATGTACGCATACAGTCCTCGGGGTTATCAAGGTCGACTTTTTGGACGTGAGTGAATAAACGCTTGAACGCCCATGCGCCGCACAAGTAGAAGCCAGGACCCATTGCGTTGAACATCCCAGCCGCGGTATAGCACACTGCCTGAGCCGTAACAAGAGCATATATGTTACGTTTCGAGCTCTCGCCCCATTTGAGAGCTGTTGATTTGATTCCAGCCTCAACGTCAAACTTTTTATCCTGGTGAGCATAGATTGTATCGTACGCGATTCCCCAAAACCAATTCGACAACGCAAGAGGCGCCGCAACAAGCCAATTGATGGGCGCATATACAGCGGGGTATCCCAAGACGCAGCCCCAGCAGAATGAAAGTGCGAACCACGTTTGAGGGTAATAAGTAAACCTCTTGAATAAGGGATACGCAAACACCACTGGAATCAGAAGTGCGCCCCACCAGAGACATTGTGCGGGTAACATTACAAGAATACCCAACCCGGTGAAGCATTGAGCCCCTAGCCATGCGACTGCACGAGGGACGGAGACGCGCCCACTAGCCACGGGCCTTTCGCAAGTGCGTGCGACCTTATTGTCCAAGTTCCGATCCAAGATATCATTGATGGTGCACCCTGCACCTCTCATGACTAAAGCACCAACAGTGAATAATGCCATTGCCTTTGCAGTAACTAGAAGTGGGGCCGCGATTCCGTAGGCAGCCATAGTGATACCCCAATAGCTTGGGGCCAATAGGAGGAGAGTACCCACTGGCTTCTCCAATCTTGATAACTCTGCGTAAGGGATCCACAGGGATGGAAGTTTTGTAAGCCAACCGAGATTATCAAGCCTGTTCTTGCGAGCAGCTTCGACTTCCTGTTCAGTGAACGCGGGACGACCATTTGCGAGTGCCTCAGCGATTGTATTCAGCAGCGGAGGGGCCGATTTGGTCTGATCGGAGGTCACATTATTGAGGATGGGCCTGTTCAGACGACGACACGTTGAGTTCAAGAGACGAGCGACGTTTTGTGGAGAGAATCCCAAGCGGGCTCTGGAGACACGAGGGATTAACATTGAGTGAGAAGGGAAAGCGAGATTGGATCTGACGTAACGTTCGAGTCGAGAGCTCGATCTTAATGCCGACGGTGATAATTTTCCTTCAATATATTAGCACCGATCGAAAGTGCCGTGGGGCCACAAGCGCCCACCAGCAGCGTCTTCAAAGATGCGGTTGGTGATATTGAATGTGAGACAGCATCGATCAATACTGACGTCTTGAGCTTATAAGCGCCTCGTACGATCTCGTGTGTGAGTCTACACAATTCATTATCGGAATAGATTTTTGAGAATTGATAGCTATGGTATATTGATTAAGAGATTGATTATCTGGTGATGCTCACTGCGCCCGCGCTGTGGTCCCATTTGTTCACACATTACAAGATCATGGCTCGTAGAACTCCTCTCCTCTTTCACGTATAAAAGTGTGACGTTCAATCAATTCGAGCAATTTGGCATGTTCCGCCGGTGATACCACGGCCGATCTTTTACAAGTGAAGTTTTGTCGACACATAGGGCAAAGTCCCTTGGATGCATCTTGCTCTAGCCATTGCATAATACAGTGCAAGTGGAAATTGTGAGTGCATCCTTGTCCAAGGACTAGAGGACATTCATCCCCAGGGTATTTACACAGCGGACATGTTCCATCAAACGACACCCGACAGATCCCACAGAGTTCATTTGCAGTATTTGTTTCTTCTGCACCATCTCCACTCAAGTCCCAATGCCACGTGGTGAATGCATGGTAGTCTTTGATCCGAACTCTCATTAGAGTATTGTGAGTGCAATCATTTTTCGTGAAAGCTGATTTTTCTTCAAGAGAGAGGCGGTTCGACCCCGGATTGATCAAGTTCCACGATTACTTGAGAACATGATCTCACGCGGAAGCCTGAGCCCGTAATCATCTTGAAAGTCAAGTTGTTTTCATGATAGTGTATCTAATTTGACAATACGGTCTAATATATCCTAGTAACGTTACCTCTTTTTATAGACAAGCCCTTTGAAGATATCGAAGGAGTTTCCGTCAGGCTGAAGTTCCAACGATTCTCGCGTCTTGATATCCTCCGCCACCAAAAGCCCATACTCAGGCGTGATTCCCTTGATCACGCATTGACGACGCTCACCGTCCTGATCAACGGTAACTTGTTGTTCCGAATGGAGCCATCGCTTATAGTATAACGGCAAGAATGGCCTGAGCCCACTATGACTGAACACCTGGAAGAATCCATCGAGCGTGAACAAGAACTGCGCGAGCAACTTCTCACTGTGGTATGGCGGCAAAGACTGCTGGCCCCTTTTGATGCGATGCTCATTGAGCTTGGCCAACACTTGATTCAAGGATGTGGTGGGGGCAGGATTATCCACATTCACTCCGCCGCCCCACACGAGTGTCATTTTCCCAGCCAAGAACTGGGTATTGACGAGAGCCCCGCTGACTTTGGCATAGCGATGCTCATCATTCTGCGTGGTTGCGTTTGTATTGCCATCGTCATCGAAGTGCTCAGGCTTGAGAATGTACAAGTCATTGGGCCACTTGATTCGCACAGGAAGATCTTCATACCCACTTCCAGCACCTGGCTGAACACTATCATACTGCAAGATCAGCTCAACAAGTGCGAGTCCAGCCAAGTATTGGAAAAGAACCGCAGAGTGAGTGCCCTCCACACGCACCACTACCAGCGATGCCATCACACCACGCGGATTTACCCATGCATTACCACCCCGTCCTCTACCAGCAACTTGTGTTCCTGCGGTAATTGCAAAGCCTTGTGGCATTAGCTCTAGGAAATGTGGGTTGCGGTCGAGCAAAGTGTTGGTCGACGTAACGACCTCCCCATACGCAAGCATCGTGCCAAAAGTGATGCTCTTGCCTTTCGTAAGCTTCAACATATGCGAATAGTACATAGATAGGTCAAAGCTTGGAGTCAAGGTCTTTGGTGGAATAGTATCGAGGAAGCAAAGCTCTTTCACAGCACTTTCAGCAGACTCAACTGAGCCCACGGCATCACTGTGCTGCATGTCGAGATCCAGTAATTGTCTTACCACTCGGAAAGTATCATTGGAATCTTCAAGGTAACACAGATTCACAAACTCTGCATCATGCTTGATCTTTTCATATAGTAAACGTGTAGCACCATCAACATTGCTGGTGAAGTAGATCGGGGTGACAGCAGGAACCGCTTGTGGTTCAGGATTGACCTTCAACCCTAACTTCAAAAGAGCGTTGCGCAAGAAGAGCAACCTCTTAGACTCATCAGCTTTCAAAGTGTCCACCACTTCTACGGGTGCCTGGCCCGTTTGCGGTTTCAAGTGCCACGCACAAAACTCTGGATGCGTACCGGTAAGCAAAGCTCTCCCACTACCGACATTGCACAACACGACAGCTGCGTCGCCGCCAGGAACGCTCACAGGGTCGACGTAGCGAGCTAAGACCTCGACGCCGCGCACGTTATCGGCATCAGCAAAGACTGCACCACCATGATAAAAGTGCGCCATTTCACCGTCATTGGTTCTAACACGGCACGCGATAGCACCTTCGCTCGACTCATAGTTGAAGCCAGGGAAAGCAGTACCTCTAGCTACTCCATCAAAAAATTGTAATTCTCTAGGGCCCAGGACCTCCATAGGAGAACCCACCATGAATTCGACGCGGGAGGTTGCGTAATAGCCGCCCGCACAAAATCCAAGATACTTACCGCCAGATCGGACCCACTGGGAGATTCGACGGTTTCCTTCACCATTGAGCTCCTTGCAGAACGGTAGGTCCATCCCTCCGGGCATGACCAACAATGCTGTTTTGAACTGCCAAGGATCATTGATCAAGGCTTGACTGGTAACCGGAACAACAGCATAGTGAGGCAGGAGCTGGACACGCAAACTTTCAAAGCAGTGTTTGGTAGCCTCTTTGGTTGCTCCAGGGCCCGAGTAGACGAGAACATTCATACTTTTGAGGAACTTTGAAAAATGAATGACGATGACAGGGAAAATACGACTATTTATATCAGTTGAGATAGCCCCAATTTTTTGTTGAGTAGAGCTATTAGGCGTTGACTCAAAATGATTCATCATGACTCGTGAGTCAGCCGGGTGAGTCAACTTCGCGATTGGTCGATCTGAACCGATCATGTGAATCGAAGGGGAGGGGGATGAGAATCACTACATTCTTGTTCAAGCCTGAGCATGTGTTCGACACTTTGAGTGATCAAAGTTGAATGCGTTCAAAGGTTAATCGATGATAGCTCTTGCAGCAAGCGACCTTCACACGGTCTTGGTGCACACCTCGCCCATATATCCCTGAAACGTGATTGGAGTTGGTATACGGTAGAGTCCTCGGCGATTTGGAAAGATGGAAGCTACACTCAGCTTTGACCCTGCAAACGCTAGTCAATTGACCCCACAACTGGATTGAAATGGACACAGGATAAATCCCGAGCTCTTAGAAAAGTATACATTCATGCTGTTTGAAAAGGCTCGTTCCTTCGAAAGTTTCTGGAATGTCAACATCCACTGAATGCTCAATTATATACTACTAGCGAGTCAATGACCTCTCATTCAGCGTGATTGCGCATCATGCAAAACCTCAGATCCCATCTCATTTGGAAGACCCCTTGTCCGTATCGATTATATAATCTCAAGTCATCGGAGGCATCGCGAAAAAGCCCGGCCAGCTCCAGAAACGATTGACCATCACCTCCCCTCCCACCAAAATGATCAGAACAAGGTATGTTATACCTACTCAAAACGATTCCAACAATATACTAACTCGAATAGCAAACCCAAGAATGCTCGGTCAAAACGTGCCGTGGCCAAGATGGAAGCCAAACTCGTGGAGAACCCCAAACTGGCATTATTTGTGCCTGGTCAGACTAGCACCAAGATCTTGCACGACGCCATGTGTGACCTTATGGCATTGAAAAAGCCATTAGCAAAAAAGTTCTCCAAGAAGAACGCTGTGAGACCCTTTGAAGATGCAACCCCTTTGGAGTTCTTCGCTGAAAAGAACGATACATCTCTCATGGTATTCTCTTCACACAACAAGAAGCGGCCCAACACCCTTTCGTTTGCCCGTTTCTTCGATTTCAAGCTTTATGATATGTTGGAGTTACTGATACAAGAAAACTATAAGCTCTTACAAGATTTCCGCAAAGAGACTTTCACGTTGGGCCTCAAGCCGATGTTCTCATTCAATGGACCCGTTTTCGAGACCCACCCAGCATTCATTCATGTCAAGCTGTTATTCCTTGATTTTTTCCGAGGTGACGAAACCGATTTGCAAGATGTTGCTGGACTTCAATACGTGATTGCATTGACGGCACCCGATGTCGATGAGAATACTCCTGTTTTGCCTCTTATCAACTTTCGCGTATACAAACTCAAGACCTATAGACTGGGTCAGAAACTCCCGCGAGTTGAGATTGACGAGATTGGTCCTCGATTCGATTTCCGTATTGGCCGTCGCCAAGCTGCGGCACCCGAAGTCGAAAAGGAAGCTCTTCGCAAGCCCAAGCAGTTACAGGCTAAGGTCAAGAAGAATATTTCCACTGACTTTATGGGAGACAAGATTGCACAGATTCATGTGGGCAAGCAGGACTTGGACAAGTTGCAGACGCGTAAGATGAAGGGATTGAAATCCAAGTATGATCAGGATAGTGATGTCGATAATGATGAGAGTGAATTCGACGAAGTAGTTGTCGACGATGACAATGAACCTGAACCCAAGAAGCCGAGAAAGGCGTAAAAGCGTATGTACATGTCGCCGAAATTATGAAATTTCGTCAAATCGCGTCCCACAACAAATCTATCGCCCAAGCAATGACATAAACCTCCAGGGCGCATACCTTACTTGTAATGCTCTCTATATACTTACCCACTCACTTTGCACCAAACTATGTACTCACAATCATTGTAGGCCATAGTGGAAACCTCCATCGCGCCACACGTGACCAGCTTTGGCGTGGCTGTAAAAAGGCGGCCGCCAAAACAGTTTTGACGGTCACAACTTGGTGCGAATCAGCTTGAATATAATGGTTGAGCCGGTGTTTAGAGCTCGCCAAGTACCACAGTCAGTGGGCTTAGAAGAGTCTTCGAACTCAGATGCTGGCTCTGCGGGGACTCATGCCACATCACAATCTCCTGCAATTGAACTATCTAAAAATGCTCACTTTTGTCTCTCTCGATTACCGGCGAATCCTCCGCTTTTGAGCAAGACTTCCACCTTCTCTAATGCTTATGCTGATGGTCGCTCACAATTTGCTCTTGCTGTTGATGACTGTTCAGTCGTGGCCTGGCCATACTCCTCCACAGATTCGAGCCCCGTATCGGTGCTGTTCCCATTGTCTTCAAATCCTTTGACTCCTCTTGCAATCTTGACCTTGCCTTGCTCTCCGGCATCCTCGGCTCCTGGTTTGCTCACTGTAGATTCCTCACTGGGTAAAGTCACTTTCTACGATTCAATCAGCCATGCCCCAGCGCTTGGATTGATCAATAACAGGCTCTTGGAAACTTGTGTTCCCTTGAATATGGAAAAAGGTGAATATATTACCATGGCCGAGAACGTCGAGCCTGCCGGTGTGGCCGTGGCGACGTCTTGGAAACGATGTGTTCTCATTTCGTTGCGCGATTTCCAAAATATACCTCTGCTTCAATGCATTGAGCTCCGTGGTACCTCCTCTAACAGTGGCTTTTTCCATCGAATCTTGTTTGGCGGCCACTCGGATATCCCTGAAATCGGAGACGAAATTGTATCCATTAAAACAGCAAGTATAACGGGCCGTGGTGTTTCTCAGGATTTGGTCATTATGGACTCTGCAGGCCAGTTTGACTATGTCACTTACCATTTGACTTCGGCCACTGGTAATCCGCATGTCGAGCATCGCAAAAGCTTTCTGCATTCCCTCAAATATCTGTTGGAAGCATGTTTTGATACCTTTGACTCGCCCGATATCACCTTTTTGGATTTATGGCCTCTCCCCAATGCAACCACCAAATACGCCGCGTTAGTTCATGCCGGCAAAAGCGGTTTCAGAGGACAACTTGTCATTGCGACTCTTCATATCGATCAAACGGGTGTCTTGGTACATGGTCAACATAGACTTGCAAAGTATGAGGAAACACAGCTGCTCTCCCTGGCAAATAAACCAAAATTGTTTTTGCCTGGACCAGGAACAGCAGCATTTATTGCGTTCGACAATTGCGTGCTCGTGTCTGATATCGATACCTCTTATATTCTTGAAAAAAGCACAGTGGCACCTTATAAGCCTCGCTGGGAGGATGTGGTTCGTTTGCGTCCTCTGGTGGACATCATTGGATATGGCTATGAGACCGAGCTGCTGGATCGAAATCCCGCCTTGATTATCATTACCAAGGGCTCGGGTGTCATGCGCCTTGAGAAATTCCCTGCTCATGCTGCTTCATCTGTATCAAGCACGCTCCCTTACACTCTGCCCTTGGAGATGCTCAAGTCTCGCATTGAGCTCGGTGTGTTCTACGCCGACTCACAGGAACTTGAGTTGGATATCAACACTCATTCAGATGACAATGATCTCAAAACTGCTGTACTCCAGATCAGATCAGAGATCTCCGACTTGACATCGCCATATCTCAACGGGAAATTCCCTCTCATCTCAGATTCATTAGCAGCTCGCGTTCACCTCCTTGGAAAGCTTTATCAATATTGCGAGCGAAATTTCCCCACTCTCTTCAAAGCCGAGCTTGCTTATCCTATCGCTGAGTCTTGGGAACAATTGGGAGTCTGTCGGCAACTATGGCGCACGATTGACGATCCCATCAACTCAGATACCCTCAAGCCAATCTTGCAAAGCGTTATTTATGATGTGGCTGATCTCGATGGTGATCTGGCTATCGTTTTTCGTGATTTTTTTGATGACTATACCCATATGGCCGGAAAGGTATTGGTAGAGTTTGTGCGCCAATCGCTTTCCTCTAATGTGAATGTGGAAGTAATTGCCGATTCAATTACTGATTGCATATATGAGGGAATCTACAATAAGCTATCACAACACGCCGGTTTACACGAAATTGGCGTGCGCGAATGGCTTCCGCTGCCCCAATTATTGCTGCTTGCTGATGAAACTTTTATCAACGTTTACGAAAACCCAGATACCTCAATATTGGCCGAATCAAGAAAGGATCAGTTGATCCGTATGGTCAAATGTTTGTGCTTTTTATCTAGAGACGCCCTCAAGTCCTGGGAATATACCGCTACGCCAGAGTCGCGTGACGAGCATGTTCAATGGCAACGCCAGCGTTCCATTCGCTGGATGGACTCACTCATTCTGCAATGCCTTCAAGACATCAGCAAGGAAATCGCAGAGTTCACCAGAGACTTTTTCGCCCTTTCTCATATCCTCGAAACATGTCGTGCTCGTATAGAATCAGATTCATTGCAGTCAATGGAAGAAGACAACGAGGAGCATGGCGATCTTATGAACGAGTATACCCGCTACTTTGAATCGTATGGCTACGCGTTCGCTGAACAATTGTACGACTACTATACTCTGCGCGGCCTTGTGCAGCCGCTTTTGCTCGACTTCACCAACTACAAGCAATACCTCAATCGATACTTGGCTGAAAATAGTGACCAAACAGCTAAATTCGCGTGGATCAGATACGTTTTGGATAGCCAATATGCATGTGCCGCCCACTCGCTCGTGCGTGCAGGCCACGATACTCACAGCGCCGCCACGCTGGAGCTCAATTTTGCTTTGGCGAAAATAGCAGCTTTGGCAGCAGGCCGCTCGCCGCAAACAGAGGAAGCATTACTCGAATCGGAACACGTCTTGACGGAGTTGCGCGCTCAGCGCGCTTTATATGACTCCATACGCACTGCCGTAGGTGTGCTTGAGGCAATGCTGTTTGAGAAATTTTTGGACACCATCGTGAACAAAACTATTGACTCAGATATGGCTGAATCGCTATTACGCCCAGGATTCGATACATTTGTGCATCTGAACGTGCTTGATTTCGCGAGTCTTGTAAATTTCTTGACACTTGTGGATCCCTCTATATCTCATCGCGCATATGCAGATGCTCTCAAGCTTTCAGCTAATCTAGTCAGCGAATACGAAGAGAACTACTGGGCCAAGATCATATGGCTTCGGATCATTGTCTTTTCAGACGATTGGTCGGATCAAGATTTAGCTATCATGTCTGATGAGCAAAAGCGAGCGACTATACGTGCCCTGCTGCTCTTTGTTACACTCGAACAAACAGGTGTGGAATGTCCGGCGTTTCTGGCGCTTCAAAGCTTGATCACAAACACTAAAGAGTTCGAGAAGGAGGCTACTGATAAAGAGATAAATTCCTCTATTCGAGACAGCAACTCTCGATTGCTAAAGTCGTTTTCGCTCCTCTTGGAAAAGCACGATCTCGAAATGTGGGTCAACACACTTGCCTATGAACTCAGGCATAGTGAGCCGCCATTCAATCACACAACATTGATGATAACAGATTAGATTTCATTCTCATTTTTACATTGGGGCGAATAGCGTTCTGGAATCACACCTCTATAACAATAGATTGCTTTAAAAGTTTACACGCTTACTACTAATACACTCTTTAAACATTTCTTCATATAACAAACCTCATGAAATCAAATCCGGTTAGCATCCCATACGGAGGATGAATGTCCGCTTTGTCAAGCGTTCGGCAAACCCACGATTCTTTACAAATCTCGATCCCGAGTCATGCAACTGGATCCTCTGAGACCTTAACACGAACCAACGTTTCCGGAAGAGCTGCCTTGTCTGACTCTTGTACCTCTTTCAGTACGCCCATCGACGCGAGAGATACGGCCTCGACCACACTACCCCAAGCTCCGAGAACATCAGCCACTGTCGCAGTTCCCAGCTCCAACTTATCGAATTTATCGCCAACAAGCAGCATATTGGAGCAGAGGGATATGGTCAGTTCGCGGAACTCATATAGACTCTGAATCTCTCGCCGCTTGTCCTCGATTCGTTTGTTGAAGTCGCTTTCACGCGTCATTTCGCAGAGAAAGATGCGCGTTTCATTCCACTTTTTTTTCTGCTCTCCATGCGTTAAAAATTGTGACCGCCAGAGTTGCCGCCGATAAGTCGAATACCAGCGAAAAGACTCTCCAAATGTCTTCAAGCTCGTTGGCTCCCAATGAATTGATATGCGCTATTGCAGTCTATAATATAAATAGAGCACTAGCACAAAGGAATTCTCAATTACAGCGTAACTTGGAATCGAGCAACTTGGAAATCGCAAATCTTTTGGCTGCAAATTCTCGACTCACTCGTGAAATTTCAGCATTACAGAACTCAATTTCTCTGTCGTTACAGAACAGTGGTGAAGGCAGAGATCATATCCAATGTATGGATTCCCTGAAAATATGGGCGCCCTCGAATTGTCTAGTTTCCCCAAAGTGTCAAGCCTCTCCCAAACGACATACACTGTTCGAAATTTATCGCGATCAACCATGCACTGGCCAGCCAAGGCCATCACTGGGTAGTTGCAGCGACATGTCATTCACAGAAATCGACCTGAACTACTCAGGTCATTCAGATCATCTCGAGGAAGACGAAAGCCAATCCGCCATTCTCGACACTGGAACTTGTCTTCACACGTGCGATGTAATGTCGCAGCCGCTGGCAACCAAACCGACCCCTACGATCACAACATTTGATGTTGCTCGAACTCGACTACGACCCCGCCGCTCATGCAAGCTCGTGCAATATAAGGCGCTTTCTCTTCGAACGAAAATGCGCCGGAAAACTGCCAAGCTTGTTGACGCCGTCGGCGAGAATGTCTTGATCAACTACACAATTAGTCCGGACGTTTCAAAATGTAAAGCCCGCAAAATTAAACCCAACTGCAACCGCAATCGATGGAAGGCGTTGCAAGATTGCACGAATAAAATCAATTAAACGACTTCACGACCAAATTATTTAGTGGTTGCCCCATGACAACAATATCAGTACATACATTCTATCGTTCTTGAGATATCACACCTTTGCAATCGAAAATGAGGGCTCGGATAAGCCCGGTCGTGAATTGGGTCTGGGACAATGTTCTTGACAATACCATCAATAATTGTATCGGTATTCTTGCCGAAATAACATTGCTTAGTCGCAGCCCTCTAAACTTGGAGTCTCAAACGCTCATTTTCATCTTAATCGAGGGATGCGGGTTATAATCAGTGATTTCGAAATCGTCGAACTTGAAATCGTCGATCGATTTGATCTCGTCTAAGCGATCCGCGCGGATCTTCAATTGAGGGAATGCCCGCGGCTCGCGAGTACATTGTTCTTCCAATGCCTCAATATGATCCAAGTAAACGTGGGTATCTCCTAGCGTATGGATGAACTCGCCACAGTCCATACCAACAACGTGAGCGACCATACGCATCAACAACGCATATGATGCAATGTTGAAAGGCACTCCCAATCCCATATCACACAGGCGCTGGTAGAGCAAGCATGAGAGGCGAGGTTTTGCACCATCTTCTTTGGGGAAATTGACGTAGAATTGACAGAATACATGACATGGAGGTAAGGCCATTTTGCCAAAGTCCAGAGGGTTCCATGCGGACATGATAATGCGACGATCATAAGGGTTATTCTTGAGCTTATCTATGACCTGCTGGAGCTGGTCAACACCTTTTCCGGTATAATCTGCATCGCAATCAATGTACTCAGCGCCAAAATGACGCCATTGGAATCCATATACGGGTCCGAGGTCACCGACGCGACGGTGCTGAAGCCCCATAGAGTCCAAATACTCCCGAGAGCCGTTGCCCTCCCAGATCTTCACGCCGACCTCGCTCAATTTGCTCGCATCAGTGCATCCAGCCACGAACCATAACAATTCATGGATAATAGCTTTCGAAAACACCTTCTTCGTGGTAAGGAGTGGGAACGCGTCGTTAGCGAGGCTGAACCTCAATTGCGGCGGCGCAAAGATCGAGCGCGTCCCCGTTCCTGTGCGATCAGGCCTATTCTCTCCTTCGTCTATTATTCGACGGCACAAGTCGAGGTATGCTCTCTCTCCAGTAGAATCCATTAATTTCGATATCTATCCCAGGAGACGCGTCGAGCTTTTGCAACATCCAAAACATCCACACCGCAGGGTGTGATTCCATAGGACGGAATTGGGATGTCTGCACGACCTTCAACGTTCCCCGATGTGTGGGCTATCCGCAATAATACGTTCGATGATGACAAGCGCGGTAATGAGAAGTTCTAGGATTTAGTTCTACAGATGGGGTTGGGCACTTTCAAATCATTAATTTATTGAACTAAGTAGTTATTTACTTCTTCTCGCCGAAGATGGCGTCGGAGGCCTGCTGGAACATGGACTTGTCGTTGCTGCTGGTGCTGTCACCAACGGCGTTGTCGAGCTTATCGGTAACCTTGTCCTTACCTTGCTCGAATAAGGTCTTCTGAGAGTCGGGCTTGACTGTAGACTCGATTTTGTCACCAACTGATTTTCTTCCTGCGTCAGACATTGTATTGATAGAGGATGTCGAACAAATTCTGTGGGAGTGATATGTATCTCCTTATATACTTTTCTGGAGGGAGCGTAGCCTTGCCCTTGTCGACGATGGTTGCTACGCTGCTCCGAAAGAGGCTTGCTACTTCCGCTGGTATCCCCGCAATTGCCACCAGTAAATTCCAAACAAGGTTGCTATGTTGCTATTTTTAGTCCATATGTGGAGATCACAATTCCAGTTGCCACATCCATGCCACATACTTGAACCATCGGGGTTCCACCAAGACGCATCGTGACGTAGCTATAATCACAGGCTCGAGCCATTGAGTCTCGCCGTTCATGTCCTGTGATGGCAACTCCTCAAGAACGCCCTCAATTGTGACCTTGCGCCCTTTGGTCTCCACCACACGTGCGCGCAACATGGCAATGCTATTCGGTTGAGCCTGGTTGTGGAAGTTGAGCTCCAAGGAAGCAGTTACCCCGCGTTTCGAGGGTAGTTCGGGGAACCCGCATTTACAGAGCTCGCCATCCATGATTGTCAGGATTGCTCCGTTGTGAATCTGGCCATCATGGCTGACCATCTCCTTTCCCAAATGGTAGAATCCAGTAAGAGTTTTCTTCTCTAGGTTTGTAAAGATTATAGGGTCAATTCCAAAAAGGTCCGCGCCTGATAAAAGACCTGTGGGCACAAAACTACGGCGGTGGCCCATGGGTACTCCGTGGCTTCCGTAGTGGAGTTTTTCTGCGCTGTCTTGAGCACATTGCTGATATTGCGGGCAGCTGACAACCCTTAAAAGTGCATCTTCGTTGTGGTGTTTAGGAGGTTGCACCGGCCTGGAGAAGAGTGGAATCTGGGATACCGTGAATGCCCCAACCCCGAACGCAGCGACGGGAACTGTAACTCTTACTAAACGCTTGAACATCTCTAGTTGTAGTGTGGTCGCGATTGAATGTGGTTCAAAGCACTCTTGGGGCGAGATGCTGGTTTGTGTGCAGGGAAATTGTGGGGTCGGGGGTTGGGCGATGTCGTCCGGGCCTTGCGCCTCTCACAAGGTTGAGGTGTTGAATCCGAGGTCTGTACGTGGCCAAATATGAGCCCTTGATGGGTGTCTATGGATTTGTTCGTATTTGCTTTTGTGCTCAGCACCATATTTGTGTTTGAGTTTTGTAAGTTCTCTACAGAACGACGTCTTGTTGAAAGATGCGTTTAACAGAATGACTTTATGATTGATTAATTGAAAAATATCTGCTGGTGGTAGAGCTGGAGTCCATACTGAGCTCCAATAGCAAATCCATGCGATCAGAGCGACTTCTTAACCTCTGGAAAAGGCTTGTTGCTCTTCGCGACAGATCGGAATCATTAAATCCCTATTTTGAGAGTGCTTCTACCAGCAGCAACAATTTGGGCATGTTAACGCCGATCATTTTCTCTTCTTGAGCACCGTCCTTGAAAGTTATCAAAGTAGGCATGGCGGTGATTGCGTATTCACGGGCAACATCTTGAGCCTTATCCACATCGACACGACCAAACGCCACTTGAGGCACCCGCTCAGCAAGCTTCTCGAGTACCGGCTCAATTGCCTTGCATGGGCCGCACCAGGTAGCATAGAAATCAACAACCAGCAGCTTATTGGCCTTGATGAAAGTGTTGAATTGAGAAAGGTCCAGGATCTCCTGTACAAGTTTCTTTGGTGCGCCATCGGAGCCGCACTCCAGAGAGTGGAATCTCAAGCTCTGACGAGCATAACGAGGGATAGCTCTCCCGAGACTTGATTTGAATTGCAAAGACAACATTTATAGTGTGAGCGGTGGATTTTTCGCCGCCAAAACCCACAGAACAGCATCGAAAAATGGCGATCTCGCCACATGATATATCGTTATTAATCTGGCACTTGGTAGCGGTCAGAGGCCGACTGGATGAAGGATTGCTTTTAGACACATGACAGTAGATCTTGAATGCTCTTGCTCCCTCAATCGTTACGATCCACCGACTGAAGATTTTAAACCGAATCTCAATACAGCTCTTCAACGTGAGGCAGGCATGCGAAACCACCTGGCACAATCTTGGATTCTGGCGATATATTGCGCCTTGATGATATAGCAATGCCCCCGTCCCCCTTCTCAACCTCTTCTTGGTTACAATCTAATCGAATTATACTCGCCACGTACTGGGAGCTTCAATAGTCTTGTTATACTATCACGTGACCGGCGATGCGATGGCATCGCATTTTTTTAGATTTGAGGGAAGCGGTAAATCCAAGCTCTACAGAGCTCATCAAGACTTATTATCATGACAGTCACAAAGAGAACCAAGTCCAGCGCTCAGCAGATACCCAATAAAAAACAGAAGGTGCGGAAAGAGGTTTTAAAGAAGGTTGTTAAGAAGGTCACCCCTCCTCCTTCCTCCGAGAGCGAAGAGAGCGTTTCTGAAGCGTCCTCATCAGAATCCTCATCTTCGGAAGACGAATTGGACGATGTGAAAGAAACCGCAGTGCCTTCTATAAGCAATAGTGACAGTGAAGACTCCAGTGACGCCGCTTCGGACAATGACGATGATGAAGACTCTTCTGTGAAGAGTGATACTGATGCGGCTGCTGCTTCTGACAACGGCCCCGTTGATCCCAACAAAAAGTCTTCGAAGGAACAACACGCTGAACAGCGCAAGGTCTTGGCCGAACGCAAGCTCCAAAGAAAAGCAGGCTCAGAGGTTCAAAATATCAAGTCTCTTTGGGAAAAATTGCGTGTAACGAAGCCACCTCCACCTAAGCAGGTTCGCGATAAATTAGCCGACCAGATCTGGGAATTGTCCAAGGATGTTATCCTCGAATTAGTCATGAAACATGATGCATCGAGAGTCGTGCAAACTCTCGTGAAATTCTCCTCGAAAGATCGTCGCGACGTGATTGTAAAGTCATTAAAAGGCCACTTTTACCATTTGGCCACTTCGGCATACGGAAAATATCTCTTGATCAAGCTTTTGCATTATGGTTCGAAAGAGTCACGGGCTTTGATCATCAATGAGCTTCATGGGAAATTAAGAAAATTGATGCGCCACCGCGAGGGCGCGTATGTTGTTGAGGATTTATATGTACTCTACGCCACAAACGAGCAGAAACACCAAATGATCCGTGAGTTCTGGGGTGCTGAGTATGCTGTTTTCATCGATTCCGGTAAGGGCCAGACCGTCGTGGACCTTGTGAAGGAATCACTGGAGAAAAAGCTGCTCATCATGTCAAACTTATACGGCACCATCAGTGCGTCTGTCGAGAAGGGCTCCACCGGGTTCCAGGTATTGCATGCCGCTATGAAGGAGTATACCGATATTTTGTCAAGTGATATTGAGACCAACGATAAACAGATCCGTGAGTTCATCGAGCTCTTGGCTGACCAGTTTGCCGAGTTGGTACACACCCAAGAGGGATCCGAAGTCGCATCCACTTTGTTGGGGCTCGCCACTGCCAAAGAGCGTAAGCACCTCGCAAAGACATTAAAAGCCCACGAGCACCAGTTGATCAAAAACGAGCACGGTAACAACGTCCTCATCACCCTGTACATGACCATCGATGATACCAAGATGCTTTACGGAGCATTAGTCGCTGACTTTTGCGACAAGAAGGAGTTGCCCAGTTTGATCAAGGATAAATTTAGCCGTCGACCTCTTCTTTACCTCATCAAGGGATTGGATGGCAAATACTTTTCTCCCCTTGCCCAGAAGGCTCTCTTGGCATACCAGGAATTGGCGTATGCCAAGACATCCAAGAAGGATGCGGCTCAGCGACACGCGGAGTTGCAGTCCCGCGCTGTTCCTGCCATGTTTGAGGCTGTTGCTGCCAGCACAAAGGACGAGGACCCTGATCGGTCTCTCGCCGGTATGCTTCTGGTGAATGTGGCCGCACAGTTCATCACTGAATTGATCTTGGCAGAGACTAGCGACGATAAAGTCAACTCGACCTTGCGTCCTCTCATTTTGCAAGCAATCATTGATTGCGCAGTCAAAGGTGATGTGTTGGAAGACTATCACTTGATCAACAAGGCGCCATTTGTGTCGAGACTGTTGAAATTGTTGATCCAGGGCCACGAAGTCAAGTGGGATAACGAGTCCAAGAGCATTGTCCGTGCTGATGGGCCTCAGATTGCTGGTGTCGGTGCTGAGTTTGCCGCTTCTATCGCTGATGAGATCTTGGATAACGATGCCCTTTCAAGCTGGACAAAGGGCCAGGCCGCATTCGTCGTGGTGGCCATCTACGAGGCCTTGCAGTTGCTGGAGGAGTACGCATCCAAATTCGCCAACCTCAAGAAGGCATTGTCGAAAATGAAAAAGTCTATTAAACTGGATACTGACAATAAGGGCGCCCAATTATTGGCAGCTTTGATAAAGTAGATTAGCAAACTTTGTACATTGGATAAATAGCAGCAATAAGCTGACTAGTCAACCTCGAAATCGTCTTCTTGGAAATCTTCATCTTCACTATATTCATCTCCGGTGGTCTCATCCTCAACATCGTCAGCACTATCGCTTTGGTCCTGGCGATTCTCCACTTTTGTTACCAGTTTAGATCCGAGCTGCTCTTCTTCTTCATCCTCCGGGCCGAACAATATCGCAGTCGAAGGTACCTCTTCATGAGAGCAATGCTCTTCAAACCAAGTGATCGCGTGATTGCAGCGAAGGCACTTGGCAGGCTCCCCGTCAGTGTTGGCTTCGTGAAGCGCCGTGACTATACAGACATAACAGAAGACGTGGCCGCAGTTCGTTTTCATGGGGTTCGTGATGAATTTTGCTGCGCTGGCGAGCTCTACTGATCGCCGTTGTTGATCTACGCAGTATGCACATTGCAGAATAGGTAGGTGTGCGTAGGGGGGCAATTCCACTTCATTGGTTGAAACATCACCAGACTTGGCCACCAACCTCCTCTTCAATCCGAGTGCTACTCGCTGTAATTTCTTCACTTTTAGTAACGGTAGAGTGAATATTGCGAGCTCGGTCATAACCGTCCATGCCAACTGGCGGTTCTGAAACTCATAGCTGACCGACTCGCCACTGGCTGCAGCCAAATCTGTAGCAATAGGATTGAGTGTTATGCCCAATACCCTGTTTAATAGCGATGCATATTTGCCATTAACCAAAAAGGAAATGAAGTTGGCAAGTGACAAGAGCTTTGCCACTTTATCAGCACCAACAAGCACCAGATAAGATTTCCCGATGAGCCAGCGCTTCAAGCGAGGGTTGTTTGAATCATCAAGACTATCCTCTACAGAAGAAAGATACGAACAGAGAAAGGAACTTGCCGATGCCGACACGAGAGCGGCAAGTAACGCGATCTTTTTCAGGTGTCCAATAGCACGGCCGGTGGACTTATCTGCAAGACGCAAATTTTGGAGGCCCAATCCGTATGAAGTGGCAGATCTCCATACCGTGCAACGAAACACCAACACGCGGAGCAAGAGCGTATAGAGTCGCGGGTTCAGTTGAAGCAGCCATGATTTCGGACCAAGATGCGCAAACACGGTAGAAAGCTGGCTGGACAATAGGGAGTGTAGCTCTGAATCTAGAACATGCGAATCCAACTGTAATACACGCGGTGACGGATACGCTATTGGTTTCATTGATGTGATTTTGAACTCGGTAATGGGTGGGCCTTCCGGAGTACGGTTGTTGGCGATGAAATATTGTGGGGTAAGCTGAATTCATATTGCAGTACGGGTGTTTTCATATTGCATCAGGTTCAATTTCAATTCTCATTTACGATGGGTCAAAAGGCCATGTTCTGGCTGTATGAGTGGATCATACGCAAAGGCTTGCCGGAGAATAAAGCGTGTGGTATGCAAGAAGCGGACGATCGTTTGTAGGGTTGTTTACTTTTTTTCATCGTGGAACTTCTTATAAGAAGAATATTTTAGTGTGACTATGAATTGACACAAGCTCAGGCTCAAGCGTAAAACTGCGGCTACACACGTCGAGTGGAAGTCGAAGGGCCTTATATCCTTCCCTGTCTGATATAACGGGAAGTGAGGGCGTACGAAGCCGTCGATAGTGTATTAATCGATAACTACGAAGTGTGGATCGCGCACGTAACAGGTTCTTGACAGAATCGGGCCTGATAGTGATAAAGGTGGTCTTTGATCGAGCGTCTCGTATGGCAGAACCCCCTCTATAAACCTTTAAATGGTGATTATGCGCCTGCCACATGTGATTCCCTCATAAAGCAATGCGCATATGCAATGCACAGGCCAAGCTTTCACCTTCAGGTCATTCATCGAATTGTGGCAATGCATCTAAATCAAGCATGTTCGTGACGTCTATTGCTTTCTAAGGATCTGATTGATCAGCACATTTCTGTTAACGCCGCTGAATATCGCGAACCACATCAAGTATCTCTCACACCCAATTCTCGGCGTAGTTCTTTTTCAGATCTGAAATCGAAATACAGCTTCCCGTCTCGTGATGTCTACAACGCAAGATGTATAGTCTCCGATACGAACTATACCTTTTTTCAAAATGCCGCAATACGAGCCCAGAAAAAGTGGAATGGGTGTGCGCCAGAACGGCAGGTTGTTTCGCGGAATTAGCGATAAATCATCAGAAAAAAGACAGCGAGGGCGTCCATTTAGGGAGGGGGTGCCGCGAGATCAAAAGAAGAACAAGCACGAATCTAGCGACGTGTTTCGGGGAGGCTGAAAAGAAAGCACGGTATCAAGTCAGTGATGGATAGAGATGGACGTGGTGGCTAATTCTCGCGAAGAAACCAGATGATCGCTCTAAAAACAATAACGAGAAGTCTCCCGATCTAGCAAACATAAACCCCATAACATTCGAAGCACGTTGCTTAAATGTCACACGATCCTGTCATCTTTCCAAGCAATTGCCGAAATCCTAAAAGAGACGACTTGATTTAGTAAGCAACGTATTTTTCGGGTCCCAGCGTAGGGCTTCTGCTTTGGGTCACGGGGGCTGAGGCGTTCTATTGTCTCGGCCTATGACTGGAATTTAATATATTGCCGCCGATGACGTGTTAGGAAAGAGAGGTCTCGATCGCCCTCAGATTGCTGATATTTTCAACCTTTCAAACTCGGCCGGGACATTTATTTGTTGATGCTCCTCACTTATATATAGAGTCAAACGGATCCCCCCCTGTTTTTCAAACAACCCCTACCCACGGAATGCTTTCTTTAATCAAGATTTTCGTTTTGGCTCAGGCGGTTTTGGCGTCGCCACTTGCTCGTCGCGATGCTGACCACGATGATTGGCAATCTGATCTTGATCAAACTTCGCCTGTGTTTTCTCTTGTCGCCTTCCACCGTGGCAAGGAGTTCCAATACAACGTGGTGAAATACAATGGCAAAAACTTGGAGTTGGCCCGTGACGAGCCCGCCTTCTTTGGCCACATTGAGGCGTTCAACGGTTACGCTTTGTCTATTCCCGCAATAGCTGCCAACCCCTACGCTTACGACAGCAATGACGATTCTAGCTTTGTCTACGATGACACCAATGTCACTGTTTCGTCCACTGGTTTGATGGTCGCCCAGGCCAATCAGACTTCCAGTCACTTTGGAATCTCTAACTCCTTGTTGACTTATCAGAACAGCTCCAAGTTTATGGCTTGTCCCGTCTGGTCAAACAAGAATTCCACATGGGGCATGCACGGTCCCGAGAACTCGACTTGGGCTCGGGACCACAAGAACTTGACTGCTCTTTGGAACCGCAATGCTTCCATCGCCGACAGCTACAGCAACGCCACCATGCTCTACGGAACCAACGTCACCGCCAACGCCACTTGGTTACGTCACTTTGAGACCTACAACCTCCACGCCGGATCGAAATGTCCCAATGGCGTTCCTGGCTATGAACTCTCTTTGATTGTGCAACTTGCCGAGCTCCTCAACTTTTCTCCCGAGTCCAACACCTGGGCTGATGACGACTCAAACTCGGAGGACGGCTCTAATGTGTTCAAGAGACTCCTCAACTTGATTGCATCCAAGTAAGAGAGATCCTAGTGGTCATCCTGCCTATACCCTGCTATTAAAATTCTACCTAGATCTTTTTATTCAAAAAATTTATCATTTGAACCAGCTTAGTTTATATACCGAAGGCGATTGATGACATCGTCCAGACGCATCCATCAGATCCAGCTAATCATAAAAATGAGTTTGGCAAAATCGTATCTGACCATCACGACCAGAACTCAAATATGGGTTTGGGCCCAAGATGTTTTACCAAGAAAAAACATTGGGAACGAGATTGATATGGTAGTAAAGAGCCAGTGACCAGAATCACTGAAATCGTATTGGCGTGACAATTTTATGGGATATTGGTTTAATGCTACGATGGAACTTTGTGTCGACAGCGTGACAAGGCCCATAAAATTCGGAGATCCGCAACCCTCAGCGGCAAATGATGAAAACCACTCCTGTCCCTTTATCTTTGAGGATTCTCAAAGGCTGGGACAACATGGCTTTACTTGGCTGGAAAGTAGTACATTTTCATTGGACCGGAATAAATCTAGGTACCTAACCATTGATATCATATGCAAATCCTCTTTGACTGCACGTTTTTGCTGAGGTCATGGCAACTCAACAAAGATTCGACAAAGGCCATACAAAGAACACGAGCAAAGAGGAATGTCGACATTTCGTAGTCGCTAGTAGTCGCTATTATCACCCGGTGCCTAAAATCTCAGATACCAACTGGCTGACCAAAACCAGCCCGCTATTACGATACGATTCTTCCAAGTGGGAGGTAATCTGCGACAAGGCCTTCAAGTCCTTCTCCTCGGCAAGATCCAACCCCTGACCCACCAAGACTTTGAGAAGTCTCAAGAGCGCCAATTGGAGCACCGTGTTTTTATGCTGAGAATCGAGTCGCTCAAGGATCGTAGTGCAAATTCCGCGCTCAACCATCGTTCGCGCCACTTTGACGTGGCGCACAGCCACCTGAAGAAAGCTATCGAGAACGCTCTCCATATTGCTGACCTTGGGCACCAAAAAGGCATCCGCAAAGCTAGCGGTTGCAGTGGCAGAGTCCACACCAGCTTGTGCGGGGTTATGCTGATCCCAATGGACAATGGCGTCAAGCGCACTCGCTTGCCAGTAGGGATCGAGCAATAATTCAAAGTATATTTCTCGCACCCCATGCAAAAGTAATTGGGACTGGACCATGGACCCGCATCTGGCGAATTCACAAAGTAGGGGAAGTACGAATTGGCGGAATGAAAACGGGAGTTGCGCGAGCCGCGCATAGAGCGGCACTACCCCCAATTTGACTATCTCAATTTCCCTTTCGTGTGACAAATAGCAGCAATTGTAGAGCGTGGGACATACAATGTTGACAACCTCTTGAAAGTTGGCAGATGTAGGAGGGTGGTCATGGAGCTGTTGCACCAAAACGCCGAGCAATCCAGCCTTATACATGACCGCCAAAAGTTGGGGCACACACAGGACCAGTTTGAAGAACTTGAGAATAACAAGCTGGTGGTTGAAACCCAAGTGCGGGAACGCACGCACAACCTGGCTAAGCAAGTCGCTCGTGCAAATGTTGCGACGGACGCGTGCCTCTGAGTTGCTAAAGTAGACAATGATCGCCATTATATGCTCAACGGTTTCTTTGCTGTTGGCACCCCCACCGTTCAGAACCTTGATGCAGAGAAGCACCATCAACCAATGCAATATACCGTGCTTTGACAATATCCAACACAAGTCGGACTTTGAGTGCGCAAGGTCCTGCTGAAGCATCGTGAAAATACACTTTACCAGCAGCGCGTGTATTACCGCAGGCTCATGCTGTGCGTCGAGTGCCAACATACGCGACAAAACCGCAATACCGCCACATGACACAAACATGTGTAACGCGGGATTGGAATTGCAAAACAAATTGATGAAACGCGCCACCTGCACGCGAACCTTGGAGCCGTGCTGCAGGCTTGCAAATTGCGTCACACACGGGATGCCTCCCAATAAACAAAAACTCTCAAACAGAACTGTGCTCCGGACAAAAATACAATTGAGAGTGGCAAGCACATACAGCCATAGCCTTTGCTCTTGCGGGAAATAATGGGCTGTGCCCAACATCTCAAGAAATGTCAAAACACCATGGTCTCTCACGAGCACGTCCAGCAGCTCGGGGTTTTTGGTGATAATGTACAAGATGCGTTTCACAAGACTAGTGGATGCTTCGGCGGCTCCCGCATTCTGGTGGTGAAGGCTTGCAGTACAACCGCTCAACTTGGCGGTGAGAGCCGCGAGCTTGGCTTGAACTTTGACCTCCGCAGTGTCGAAATCAGCAAACTCTTCACTCGCAAACGGATCGGTATCTTCATTAAGAGTATTCGACTGGTCTCCATGATTTATCACTAGTGCTGCTTTGGGTTGCAAGTTTTGTGAGAGCTCCAAGTTATTCCACTCCTCTGCGACGCCCGACTCGGCATATTCCTTCAAGAAATCACGCTTTTGAGAGAAGAGATGGTGCTGGGGATTGGCCTGCGAGAATTCATGCTCCCAATCCTGGTTTTGCTCTTGGTCATCTTCGTAAAACTCACTAATTGGGCGCCTCGGCGGCATCAGTGCAAGATTATCATTCGTGGCTTTAACAATGCGTGGATCTGTCTTGCCAATCCCGTTGGATCTGCGATCATCCTTGCTGTCACTTGGCCGTAGCCACCTGTGTTTCAAGAGTACGTATGCTGAGGGTCGGAGGAGGGGCAGTTTCTGGAAACAATCGAGCAAAAAACTGCGACATTGTGCCAGACAAGGCGGGATTGGCGGGAAATCGTCGACTACAATCGCATGTAATGCGGCCATGGAGTTGAGATCATGATACGGGGGGAAAGTCGTCAAGAGCTCGATTACGGTCGCTCCGACCAGCCAAATGTCTGATGCCGTGCAAAGTCGCTCACCACCGAGGATGATTTCGGGTGCGATCCAGTTGGGAGTGCCGACTAGAGTCGCGTGCTGAGCACAAATGCTCGTGGCAACGCCAAAGTCTGCGAGCTTGATTTCACCATCATGAGTTATGAGCACATTGGCAGCCTTGATGTCTCTGTGAACAACACCTTGTGCATGCAAGTAACGAAGCCCTTCCAAGATCAGACGCGTGTACTGAGCCGTCTTGGGCTCAGAGAAACCATGGCCGAGTTGACGGTAGCGAAGACGCAACAGCCCTCCTGAGCAGTACTCGAGAAGAATATTGAGCACCAGTGGGGTTTTCACAAAGCCATAATATTTGACAATGTTGTGATGATTTAAAATCTTGAGCAAGTCGATCTCGCCCATCATGGCCTCCACGTCGTCAGAGGGATCTAGCCTGATTTGCTTAATTGCAAGTACTTGTTTCGTAGCTTTATTTTCAGCTTTGTACACTGTGGCGAAAGCGCCTCGACCAATTTGAAGCATTAAAGTGAACTTGTTCATAGCATTGGAAAAAGTTCGACTCGATCCTTGATCGTGCAAAGCTTTGGCATTGCTTCCTTGATGAGATTGAGCATAGGAGAGAGCAACAGGGTGAATGGGAGCCGGAGCAAGAACTTGATTCAGGGATTGGCCGAGATCCTGATCTTGATTGGGTTGTGATGGTGGTGAATCGAGATTCACTCGCCGGTTTTCCTTGCCCGCAGAAGATGCCACTTCTATGATGGGGTGTACTGGATTCTGGCGCAGATTACCTGGCCGATTCCACGAATGCCATTTCGCCATTGAGATTTTCGAGAAATCATTAGCAAAGTCATCGTCTATCGATGACTCTCGGTGTTTCAAAAGTTGGTTAGATGCGTCGAAGCCTTTGTTGTCCTCTGGCATAGGCATCAGGCCATTCTGGGGCAAGTTCACTCAAGAGATAGCCGCCCGAGACCTGGTTGTTTTTTCTGCTGACCTGACATCTCAACCCGCTTCAGCGCGTTATGAGATCAAGACTGCCCACCCACATCATCATGTCCTCACAATGCATTAGCCTCGGGCCACAAGAAGCTTCCTCGTCATACACATGCCTCGATTGTTGGTGACTGTTCTCATCCCAAGCCCTTCTCACCCCGAATTCTCCATTTACGCAATTAAAGCTTTCGGATTGTTTGTGCCAAGACATATATCTCCATCAATAGCCAGGGCTACTTGAGCTAACGCAGCAGCAGCTGCTCGCATTACTCCTTATCCTCCAGCACGTATATGGGCCTTTCAACGGCTCATCCAACATGTCCTGCACCCCAACAAGATCCACGCCGCAATACTAAATAGGTCGTTTTCCAATCATAGCGTGCAAGTCAATAGCTCAATACACCACCATGTCACGTCCAAACGGTATCAACACCACGGCGCTGCCGGAACCCGTGCCAAGGAGATCTGCTGCGTTTGCGCCCACACCGGAAGGTCTGTCTCTGGACTCCGATTCCGAGGACGAAACCCCAGCCAAGAAACCCAAGTCGCGTCGCCCCCAGGATAATGCTTTTAGGCAGCAGCGCCTCCGCGCTTACAACCCCGTTTTCACTGCGAAAACAGTCGTCCCCTTGCTTGTGGTTATAGCTATTATCTTTGTGCCTCTAGGTGCCGCCATGTGGTACGCACTGCATGTTGTTCAGGACATTACTATCGACTACACGCAGTGCGAAAACTTGGCATCCGACTCGTGGCTGGAAATCCCCGAAAACTATACCACATACAACTTCAAACTGAAAACGTCTTCGCCCGCTCCCGCTGTTTGGAAGCTTACTACTGACGAGGAAAATCTGGAGGACCTGCGCGTGTGTCTGATCCAGTTCGAGCTCACGGACGACTGGAAAGCGCCCGTTTATTTATTCTACAGGTTGCGCAACTTTCACGCTAACCACCGTCGTTACGTGAAGTCCTATTCCGAAGCCCAGATCACAGGCGACGCCGCGCTGCTCGATTTGATCGAGAACGCTAGTGGTCAGAACTGTCAGCCCTTATTCAAAGGCGAAGACGGTAGACCCATATATCCGTGTGGCTTGATCGCAAACAGCTTGTTCAACGATACCTTTTCTCCCACCCTCATCCTGGTTAATGGCTCGCTGGATGCTTCAGACTATGAAATGACCGAGAAGGGCATCGCGTGGGCTACCGACAAGAACCGCTTCAAAAAGACAAAGTACAACTACACCGAGATTGTGCCTCCCCCCAACTGGATCAAGCAGTTCCCTAATGGCTATAATGAGACAAACGTTCCTGATGTTAGTACTTGGGAAGATTTCCAGAACTGGATGAGACCTGCGGCATTGGCCGACTTTGTCAAGTTACGGTTGCGCAACGACAATGACGTTTTGAAGAAGGGAATCTATGAGGTCCAGATTGGCCTCCATTTCCCCGTGATCCCGTACGACGGTCAAAAGTTCATATACCTCTCTCAGCGGCTGGTAATCGGTGGAAAAAACGACTTTTTGGGGATCAGCTGGATGGTAGCTGGAGGTGTATGCCTTGTGCTCAGCATATTGCTTTTAATAGTCAATCTCGTGCGCCCTCGCAGATCGGGTGACGTGAATTTGTTGAGTTGGAACAAAGAATCGTTCGCGAGAGATGAGCGTGAGGAGAAGTGATCTCGATTGGGACGACATTGTCTATATATTTATTAACTGAAAGGATTTATGTTCACTTCTCTCCTTACTCCTTGTTATCATACTTGGGGATATCATTGGCGGCCCCGTTGGGCATGCCTACAAACTACACACTTTACTATAGCTGAGGAAAAGCCCCTTTTTTTGGATTTGCGTGTGGCGTGGAACGTCGTTGAAATGAAATAAGGCTTCTTGGGATCATATCATAAGTAGGCCTCTCTTCATCATAGGAAAGCTACGGGTAGCAATGATACCAGCATCACAGTGGGATTGGAATAGGCTGCCACTCGTATGCGATTTTTTTTTTTTCATACTCACACAAATTGTAGGTCCACGTGATTCGATAATACCCACCTCCTCTACGACTCCTAAAGGTTCAAATTCGACACTTGAAGACGCTTTGGTTTCGTGACGTTATTGTCTTGCAGGGAGATTCTTTCGGCCAAGGACGAGCATTCGAGCTGTTAACACGATGGTCAACTTACTTGTATAGCTGCTCATAACTCTGAGCTCCATTTGCGGCAACACTTTTAGTCTTCAAACATGGAATCCACCGACGCACCCAAATATACCTTCAACGTCAGTCTCGTCGCCGGTAAGATCCTACACCTGACCAATGTGTCCGATCCTCGCTGATCATACGCTTGGAGTCTATGACACCCACCAAAGGCAAAGAAATATTCGCGACCTTTATCGCGCACTTTGAACACATCAACAGGTGGCAATTCTCCCGCCGTGATATTCTCTACTGTGCAAGTTGCCAGTGCCGTGGGGTTCCCATCTAGGGTGGCGGTCATGGCGTCGATCTTTTGAAGGTCCAAAACCGGTGGTATGGGCCGGCGAATAAACTTGAGTGGAACAAGTTCGGTTTTCAAGGTGCTGGATTGGAATGACATGGCTATTTGACCGACAATTCTCACATTGAAGCCTTATTGCTTCAATTTATAATGTCTCATTGCCTCACTCTCGAGGCCTAGACCAGATTCATCTGACGGTGCGCTTATGTGAGACCAAGTGATCACGTAATAAGACAAATTCATTTATCATGACGTCATCGCCGAGATCGGTATCGATGTTCTGGATCTTGACCAATGTCAGTAATACGAATTCGAGTAGTCTATGATCAGTTGGATCGTGCGGATATGCGGTTTGACTCTTGTAACCCTTTGCTGGGCGCGCACTGGTCTCAGAAGAATACATCACACTTGCTGGCTGAATCTTATTACAATTGGCCCGCTAGTCATCGCGCTTGTGGCTTTAACGCCGCGAGACGATTGGGCGAGTTTACCTTGGCAGGGCTTCGAGTCCCGGACCGCGTATTATAGTTGCAGCTCTCAAGTTAATGCTGCTGCTCCGCCATCGTGGTACCCGGGTAACGCGACGGCACGCGCTCGCGCCATGTGCGGCGAGATGCCAGCTTTCGCGGCAATGGCTTACTGTTACCAAGAAGAATATCCTTCCAACATTCCTGCTCTCCTAAAAATGTGTTCACAAGACTACGAAACTCATATAACTCCAAAAGCGTTTGACGATGCTGTCCAATGGTACCATGAGGAATATGATAGCAAAGATCTGGAATCAAATGTTGCGATGAACCACTCAAAGTCTAGGTCTGATATCACGCAGCATCGACAGACGACACATCAGCGTCAGGCAGTTTTGCATGTCCCTCCACAAATTGCTCTCATTGACAGGAAACCTTTCTACTTGACACCTACGTTGATGAACATTTACAAGGAAGCTTATCGCCAGTTTCTTGGAAACTATGACTTACTGGCGCGACTCGGTGCATGTGCAGTCGCATATTGGTTGTTGTGCATGACTATTCTGGCAGTAATGGTTCGTCTTCCCATGTCTTCGCGCATTGGCGTCGGTAGTCTTGCGCTGCTAGTGAGGCAAACGATCATTATTCCCGCCACCTATAGGACACACAAAGCCCAAGCAGCGGGCTCCAACCCATATACGCAATTCTTGATGCCGGCGCGAGTAGAGGTTATTCGACTCGTGGGATTCATGGGCCTTATAGCTTGGGCCCTGCTATACGACATCAAAGCTGTTCCTGGAGATCCGATTTTCCATAACTCGACCCGGGCGTTATTGAGGTATTACGCGGTTCGCACATCTATCCTTGCACTGTCGATTACACCGCTAGTCTTTTTAACGGCAGGACGAAACAATTTCTTGCAATGGTTTACATGTTGGGACTATGCAACTTTCGTCGCCCTACACAGATGGCTCTCACGCATAGTGGTCGTTCTTGTGACAATACATTCGATAGCATACGCGATTTATTGGCCATCATGGCGATCTGGATTCCCCGAATGCTGGCTCTTCATGGGAATTGTGGGAACTTTGGGTGGTGTGTCGCTCGCCGTGCAGAGCGTTCTTTATTTGCGCCGCAACTACTATGAAACTTTTCTTACTCTTCACGTAATACTATCGATCGTGTTCTTGATAGCGGGATACGTCCATTCAAAAAAGTTTGATTGCGCATTATATTACTATGTCTGTTTCCTGATATGGTACGGCGATAGACTATGGCGCCTTGTGCGCCTGATCTCGTTTGGGTTCCCGATTGCTGAAGTCCAGATATTTTCGGATGAAACCATCAAAGTTACGGTGCCCATGCCGCCCAACTGGGAACCTGTACCTGGAGGCCACGCATTTGTTCACTTTTTTAAACCAAAATGGGCTCGGCAATCACACCCCTTCACGTTCACGTTTGCTGATCGTGAATTAAAGTTTTTCATCAAAGCCAAAAACGGGATTACCCGCGAATTATATGACTCTATGGTCTCCAAAGGGTCCAACGCCCACATCCGAGTGGCTATCGAGGGCCCATATGGTGAGCCTACTCCAGCAAAGCATTATGATCGGGCGGTGTTTGTGGCCGGCGGAAGTGGAATACCCGGTATATATGCCGAGGTGTTCGCTCTTGCGAAAAGCGGCAAAAAGTCGCTAAAACTCGTTTGGGTAGCGCGCGACTGCCGAGTTCTCGAATGGTTCGGGAAAGAACTCGAAGTGTTGGTTCAGCATGGCGTTGAAGTCACGCTTTACGTGACGCTGAAATCTCCGCAAGATGCATCACGAACCAACCCTTCATGTTCGCTCGAGGAATTTGGTGCATCGAATATCGAGGTCGTTTATCGAAGGCCTCGAATTGATGTTTTGGTGGCCGAAAATGTTCGGGACTCGTCAGGACTGGCATGCTTTGTAGCATGTGGTCATCCCGCTATGGTGGACGAGATACGGAGCCAGGTTGCGCTGAATGCACGTAACGTCGATGGGAAAAGGGTTGATTACTTTGAGCAGTTACAAGTGTGGGCTTAGTATCAAAAAACTATTTATTTGAGCAGTAATAGGAGCTTGTCGCATTGACGACTATACTTCAACGACGCCCGAGCAATCTGGAAAGATACTGAGTATAGTAGATCAAAAAACATTCATCGTTATTCATAAATTGACTATATGCGTTTATTTTATTCGTATTAAATTAAAGGTTTGGGTTTCGCGGAAAGCGATAACACTTATGCGTGGTGAGAGCCAGCCTTGAGCTCCTCTGCGTAGTTGGTGGTGGTGGCCATCTCCTCAGCAGAAGGAGGGACCCAGTTGGCGGACTTCCAAGGCAAGACACCTTGAGCGTACAATTCATCGACTTCCTCCAAAGTCAAGCCCTTAGTTTCGTTGACCATGAAGTAAACGTAGAAGAAGGAGAACAAGAGGCAGCCAGTGAAGACGTAACCGTAGTAGAAGTGAATGGCCTTGGTGATGTAAGGAGTGAAGAAAGAAATCAAGAAACCCCAGATCCAGTTGGCACCGGTGGCAATCGACATGGCCTTGGAACGAATACGGAGAGGGTAAGACTCAGAGATGATGGCGTAAGTTCCACCGGCCCAGGTAGAAGCAAAGAAGAAGATGTAGAGGCAGGTGACAAAGATCATGGCCTTACCCGATGGGATGTGGGTGTTGTTGTTGTCGTATTCGCCATCCTTGTATAAGTGGACAGCACCAATGGTGGAGTAGATGATGAAGCAAACAAACATGCAAGCGGAACCAGTCATAAGACACATTCTTCTACCGAATCTGTCAATGGCCCAAATACCAGCGAAAGTAGAAGCAAAGTTAACAACACCCAAGATGATCGAAGTCTCGAAAGAGTCCTTCAATCCAACGGCCTGGAAAATTGTGGTACCATAGTAGAAGAAATAGTTGTTACCGGTCAATTGTTGCAAAGAGTTCAAGATGACACCCATCGCGACTCTGCGGAAAATAGCAGGCTTACCAGTAATCAAATCGGTCCATGATGCGGTACCAGCCAAAGCTTCACGGTCAATACCGGCCTGGATCAATTGCAACTCAGAGTAGACAGCAGGGTCTTCGGGGCTGATCTTGTTGGAGCGAGCAATAGAGGCCTTGGCAGCTTCGATTTCCTTCTTCTCAACAAGGTAACGAGGAGACTCGGGCATAAGAAGCATACCAGCGACCAAGAAAAGGGCCCAAAGGTAGCACAAACCCAAAGGTACTCTCCATTGAGCGGAGTTGTTCAACTTTTTGGTACCGTAGCAAACGCAGTATCCAAGGAAAATACCAAAGGTGATGAACAATTGGAAGCAGACGACCAAGGTTCCTCTCAAGGCTTTGGGAGAAGACTCAGAGATGAAGCAAGGAGCAATGACAGTCACCATACCGACAGACAATCCGGTGATAGCGCGACCAATGCAAAGTTGGTACCATTTGGAAGAAGCAGCGATTTGAATGGTGATACCAACGACATAGATGACCATAGAAGACATCAAACCGATCTTACGACCGTACATGTCACCGACGCGGGAAAGTAAAATACCACCGACAGCGCAACCAATGTTGAAAATGGAGACAATCAAGGCAGTACGAACAGTGGGGAAACTGTAGACGCCGTTTTCGAGCACACCGAAGCGGCGCGTGTAATCGGTCATGTTAACAAAACCTGAAATGGTACCGGTATCGAAACCAAAGACGAAACCACCAAAGGCAATGAGCAAACAGAAAATGACGATTGAAATGTAAGCAGATGCTGGTTTAGCAGCAAGAGCATCTTCAGGCGAAGGGGTCATGTCATCGCCTAACGAAGTCTTCTCGGCGAGCATGGCCAGCTCCACAGGAGTGGCCAAGGCTGAATCTTCTTGAGGTACAGCACTCATGTGATTGTGTTGTACTGAACTGATAATGTGATATAGATAATTCTCAAGAGATATATGTGGCAGGCCACCGCTGCATATTTATAGTCTGCCCTCGATCTCGAAGTGGGATGATCGGACCAAGCCAGCTGGTGGTCGCTAACACGGAAGAAATGTTGCCTTATTATTCGGTGTGACCACCTTAGGGAAAATAATTACAACAAAGAGGGGTAAAATCCCGTGTGTTTTTCAACTTTCAGGGATTTCGAACCTGATGCCCCCCAAGCTAAGGGCAGGTTCAACTCATCCCTGTTCGATAGTAGACCTCACGCGCTGCTCAAGCTCTCATAGTTTGTCTTTTTGAGCTCATGAACAATAGTTCCTTCTTCAAAGAGATCGACTGTCGGAGTCGAAGACAGTCAAGATCGTCCTTATTTTTTCCCGTATTCAGATCGGTTTTTCCGAGATGTGCCCAAGTTGTTCCGGGTCAATTGTGGTTCGGAGAATTTCGGGTTATGTGCAGTCGATGACCCGGCGATGCCAAGTGCATAACGTGCCGCAACTATTGCCATGAGATCATGCAATTTTGTCCGACACATCCCGCCGGCATCGGCGTACAATTGGTGGAGGTGGATGTGTCGGTAAATTTGAGATGAGGTGTCGCTGCTAGCCATTCGCTGTCTTGAACAACCACTGGATGTTTACTAACAGGGTCCATATTTGCAGAAAAAGATTGCGCTACGGAAATTTGCGCAGGAACTATTCAAGCATAATCGTACCATCCTCCCTGCCGCAGTTCTGAGCGCCGTCGCGTTTACGGGAGATCTGTGACTCGCCGCCTTACTATTAACCAATGTGGTCTGATGAACCGATGCCAGTAAAAAATATTCATGTTACCCCACTTTCCGCTTCTGCTCACCCACATCTCATCTGCGGGCTGTCTCGGAACAAGCTATATTACAGATCCTCTACATGGGCTCACACAATTGAAATCTACAACGTTAAAGCCCGGGCGTTTGTAAGCCGCCACTTTGGCGTCATTTATCTGGCTTTTCCTTTCTAACGAGCACGGAGATATATCCAGCTCGAGAAGATCCATACCGCGGAAGGAGTTTGGCGAAAGGATGACTCAGGTTGCATTCGATGCGCAGTGCGACTGAATGCAGCCAGTATTTATTACCCCGAGCTTCTCAGCGGTGTTTGCTTTATATCCGATTACGGTTATACCGCCTGAAATTGCAACGCAACGGTTTTGCGGGAAGCGTTACGTGTCACCTGAAGGAAACAATTCAGAGGCCGTACAGGGGATCGAAGCAGGTCCCGATCCAAGTGGTGAAGATACGGGTTCAACCAAAAAACGGATCAACAAGCGGTGTTTTATTGGTCGGCCGCAAAATGTCTATTTATGAGGGCATAAGTAAAAACCTCATTTGATCTCATCACCAGTCGTGATAGCTTCAATGAGGCTTTGTGACTAGCCGAATTGAACTCGAACAATGAATGGATCAGAAGTTGATTCGTTATTGTAGGAACTAGTAGAACAGCCACCTTTGTGGAGGGAGATTCATTACGTGTCGAGCTCGCACCTCGTCCTCAGCAAACAGTTCCCGCGAACTATGTCGTCTTCATGATAACCCCGATTCGGTCATCTGCTTTCAGATATGGATATCAGGATGTTTGACGCGTTCGGGTTTTCATCGATTTAATACCCGAGAAGAAATGAGAGGTTTGTTTTGTGTCCCAGATGAAAGCGATCCAGAGAGCATCTCTCGATGTAGTCATGTTGGCCTTTCGTCAATTGCGGTCTTCCAAAGACCTCCCTGGGATCACGTTAAGCCTTTTGATCTCATATGGTGGATCTGAGCGCGATCGGAGGCATCAACCTCATCTGATCTTGAGATAAGCAAGTCTCTGCTTGCGGAGTAAAAGCAAGCAACTCACCTGTGTATACGTCTGAGACCCATTTTGTCGATGAAGATTCTTCAGGCGATAGAGAGGGGGTTGATTCGTGTAGCGGAGAATACAAGAGGCGGTTCGCGTCTGCCCTACCGAGGGAGGAACACCCCTCAAGATGCTCAGTGAGCTGTCTGGTTTCCTACTTCGTGTCGGTGGATTCGAATACCTCGCTCGGAATGGGAATGTCTCCTCACCGATGCATCAAGCTCCCCTAGAGCAATTGAATCTGCGTACAGGAATGTTGTCTGCATTAACCGTACACGGGGCATTGTCTTGACAAGTGCCCGCGAGGAGATCGTGTTCAAGATTGAGGTCGATTGATTACTTCGCGGAGAGAACTTTGAGCACAAACTTCGTCTGTTAATCGATTCAACCAAGTTCTTCGCCTGTTAATGTGATGCAGAAATTATTATGCTTGGGACCATCGGCCACTTTTTGTTTGGGGAAGGCCATGCCTGAAGGTGTACCCAGAAATTCCATTAGCCAGTATGCCACCTTTGTGGCATCGTGATATTGCCGGGTCACGAACCCCAAACTTGCACATATCCGCTCGAATCGGTCGCGGTCCATGTATCGCAGGTTGCTGACGCAGGGGAGGGGAAGGACTAGGAACAAAAGCCTCGGACGTGTCGAAGTGGACGTCCCAGACATGAACTTCGCAATCCTTGCTAACATGAGTCCTCTCTCAGCAGGAGATGGTACGAAATTCAAGACAAGGGAGCATGAAATGACCTCAAAGAGATCTGCCTGATTTTCGGATAGCGGTCTTTTCATGAAATCTTGTTTGGCTATAGATGGGTGTTGCGAATTGAGATCAATTCGTGTGACGGTCTCAAAAATCGAGCTCCTTGATATCGCATTGTTGGGAGACAAGCAACCGATTTCGAGTGCCCTTGGCGCTTGATCCCATTTATAATCGCATAGCCACTCGACTAGCTTTTTCGATGAATCGCCACCACGTTCTTGTGATTGGCCTTGGGTCGATGCGGCTTGATAAGTTGATATTCCTCCCCTTGAATCGATCTCGGCGTCGATACGAGCCAATGCGTCAATCAATTCGACTTTGGAGTTCACGTCGTGTACATTCTCGTGAAGTGATCCCGGGGCAGACTGACAAGCGATTGATCCCTTGTAGGCTTCCCCGAGAAGTTGCTTATAGTTTTCACCATCTATTTCAGTGTAGAATTGTTTGAGTTTCGACAAAACCGCATGCCGATCTTTCTGTAGGACATGGAAGCGACGAATGAGAGATCTGGCCTTTTGGGGCTTGAGAGACTTTGGTGCTTTCTCACGAGCGAAGGATTGGTTTCTAGAGCGAGATAGCAACCCGCCCTTCTTCTTTACGGTACGAGGACGTTTCATTTTGGAGGGGCGGATGTCAAATGCCCAGTATCCTGTATTTCAATCCAGCTGCAAATTTCGCTACAAATTTCGCGATGACCTCCACTATCTAAAGCAACTTTTCCACCTGTAAAATATGGCTCCTACTATTCTGAAACGAGGTGCTGGCGCTGGGAAAGGTGCCGGCAAAGCATTAGGTGCCGCAGGACGTAAAAAGGGAGCTGACGCTCCCGCTAACGGTGCTGCGGACACCGGTGCTGCAAAAATCGGTAATAAAGGCAAATCAGTTGCTGCGAAGAATAAAAAGGCCAAGAAGCAATCAACGCCTTCCTTGAAACAAAAACTACGTAAAGAATCCAAGGTCGTCAAGCTTGACTCTTTGGCTTGGAAAGCTGTTGAAATTCCAGACAACGTCAACGACTTTCTGGGATGCTACGGGCTTGAGGAAATCGATGGAGTTGACGTCAAAATCGTCGATGGGAAAGCTCAGTTCATTGTAAAGGATGACTCCAAGGTGGCAAAGAGTGATACAGATGTTGCGGATGATCAAAATGTTGCGGGTAATGCAGCTGATGAGGCAGTTGCCGATGATCTCACCGACGCAGCTGAAGCTGATCAACTTGAAGCTAAAGAACGCGCCTCATTTGATGCTATCAGTGACAATGACGGCATGGACGAAGAGGAGTTTGCCGGTTTCGATGACGAAATTATGTCGGACACTGAGCTCGCGGATGGTCTTGAAAAGAGCGCTGATGACGACGACGATACCAACGAAGACGAGTTGAGTGCCAATATATTTAGTCGGCTCGATATGGAGGTCCCCGACCACGCTCACATTCCTGGCTGGCAAGAAGAGGGAGGCAAGCTCAAGTTAAATCCGTTCATTCTCAATGCCTTATCGGGCTTGGGTTTCAACAAGCCCACGCCTATCCAGAAGGAGACAATTCCACTTGCTATAGCTGGCAAGGATGTTGTTGGAAAAGCTACCACTGGTAGTGGAAAAACACTTGCCTACGGAATTCCTATATTGGAACGATATCTCGATAACTTGCCACAGATCAAGAGCAATATAAGTCAAAAGATTGTCAATTGCCCTTCGGGTATTATATTCACTCCAACGCGGGAGTTAGCGCATCAGGTCGTTGATCACTTGGTGAAATTGGCCAAATTCACCCCTTTGCTGCAGTATGGTATCGTAACTCTCACTGGAGGTTTATCCATTCAGAAACAACAGCGTTTGCTTGCTCATGGCCCAGGGATCATAGTTGCTACTCCTGGTAGATTCCTTGATTTGATCGAAAAAGATAGAGAGGTATGCGAGCGCCTCGCAAGCACTGAGATTCTTGTGCTAGATGAAGCCGATCGTCTCTTGCAAGACGGTCACTTTGACGAATTCGAAAAGATCTTGGAGATTATGGGCAAGGCAAGACCCAAGGCGGAAAACATGCCATGGAAATGGCAAACCCTCGTTTTCAGCGCTACGTTTGCTCGTGAGCTCTTTGGTAAGTTGGACAAGTTCCTGAGGAAGGGCTCGTCAGTGCAGGGATCGTCCCTTATCGACGACGATGAGATTTTGCAGTTACTCAACTCCAAATTGAAATTCAGAGATTCCAAGCCCTCATTAATAGACGCCAACCCGAAAGAAATCATCTCGGGTCAAATCACGGAGGCCTTGGTCGAATGTGGACCCACCGAGCGCGATCTCTATCTCTACTACTTTTTGTTGATGTACCCCGGATCTACGTTGGTCTTCTCCAATTCGATTGATTCAGTCAAGCGACTTGTTCCCTTACTCAACAATTTGAACATTCCTGCCTTTGCGATTCATTCAGGGATGATGCAGAAACAACGATTAAGAGCATTAGAGCGCTTCAGAGAGGCATCGAAAACAAACCAATCTACGGTTTTGCTCGCCTCAGATGTCGCAGCTCGTGGTTTGGATATCCCCCAAATCGATCATGTGGCCCATTACCATTTACCTCGGAGCGCCGACATCTACATCCATCGCCTGGGCCGTACGGCGCGTGCAGGCGCTGAGGGTGTTTCGATAATGTTTTGCTCACCACAGGAAGCACTGGGTCCATTGCGTAAATTACGCAAGCTTGTGGCGAATACATCTCTGATCAAGGGCAAGTTGAACATGCATTCGGATGTGAAACTTTTGCCCGTCGAGATGGATCTTGTAACGCAGCTCAAACCTCGTATCGCGCTTGCAAGTCAGTTAGCCGATGCTTTGGTGTCTTCTACCTCTACTCGTAAAGAAGATACCTGGGTGAAGCAAGCTGCCGAAGAATTGGGCATCGAAGATCTCTCGGACGTGGAAGAGTTTGAGGACGACATGATCAAAAAACAGAGGAAACGGAAAGAGGGCAAACTCATGACGAAAGAACAGCAGAAAGTGGTCAGGTTCCAATTACGGGATATGCTCTCCAAACCGATCCGCAAAAATGCCCGACGCTCTTACTTGACTAGCGGCCTTGAAAACTTGGCGCATCAAATGGTTCTGGGTAACACCCACAAAGAGGTCTTGGGTCACCAAGTGGTGAATGCTTTGGACGATTTGCGAAGCAAGAAAACAGCGACCAAGGTCTTGAAGAAGAAGCAGGCCAAGAAGGGCACCACAGGGAAGGCCGAAAACAAGGTCACCAAAAAGTAGATGTTTCTGGGAAGGTATATTGCCTTCAGATGAAATAAGCTCTTGCCGTTGCCTCTCTGTTTATGGTCATCGTCTCAGAGAAAGATTCAAGATCGTGTTAGGATAAATCGATTATTTGTCTGTGTAACACTGTTTACCAAGGGGTCCGTAGGATTTAGTCTTTCAGGACCTCCATATAGAACTTGCCGCAACGGCCCTGCAAAAGACTGACTTACTTAGCATAGACAATACTATCGAACGTTGCGCAGTAACATCCAACGGTCGTGACAGCACATACACAGTTCTGATGGATCAAATTAATTGTATTGAACCGTGTGGGCAGCCAACAATTCCTACTACTCGAGGAACCGTCAAACTGCGCTTCGCTGTATTGTGGAGAACACTTATTCCGGGAACGGATTCTCCACCCACACACAGCGCGCAACTAATATACACGTGCTATAACAATTAAAGGAAGCTATCGTCGTCATCATCATAGTACTCATCGTCATCCGACTCGTCTGCCAATTGATCAAAGTTGACCTTGTAACGCAACAATGCACCGATACCACCAAAACCTTGTACGAACTGAGCACCCTCAGATGAACGATCAGTAACGAACTCCAAGTTGGCACCAAAGCTCTTGTAGTTTTCGGCTAACCATTCCAAAAACAATTCTTCCTTAACAATGTCCATTTCAGTGCCTGATTTTTTGTCGACTTGCCATGACTTGTCACTGAGGGTGGGATTGGCATGTGCGATGACCTCCTCTCCTTCAATATCCTTCAATGTATAACGCATAGTGTTCAAGTTTTCGTAAACAATGATCGTCTCACAGGCACCCAAATCTAATGCCTTTAACGTATCCTCAATAGAGTAGCAGAACTTACCAGTATCTTGAGAGATCTCATCAAAGTATTGATTCAATAATTTCTTCTCTTGCACAAACTTGACGTTCGCCAATGTGTCGGCAGCCAACTCAATAGCTTGGTTGAAACCATTCTCACCACCATACGAGACATCCACAATGTTGAGGACCTTGGCGGCTAATCTATTATCGAACAAGTCGGATTTGGACAATTCGGTCTTGAAATCGGCAGAACCAGCAAGAATCAAACCCTTGCAGTTGACCTTATCGTTTGTAATAAAATTCTGGACGGCGACCTCAGCGACCTTACGCACGTAATTGTGTCTCTTTTCTTCTCTCAAACGAGAGAAACGAAGGGCAGACTGACCACCTCTACCATGCTTCTTGGGCAAATCGACAGTGAATTTGTGCAAAACTTCACGGGTGTTTCCCGAAACGGCACCGAAAAGTGCACCATTACCATCCATGATAATGAAACCGAAACGGTCGTCGTTCTCCAACAACTCCGCTAAAGCCTCGACATGAAACTTGTTATCACAGAGGTAAAGGGATGTGTTGATGGGCTTGAACGGCTCGAAATCGATATTCAACTTCTTTTCCTTGCCCTCATCGGTGAGGACATCACCACAGTAAACCACCAACCCATTCTTGGGAACAGAGTTGTACAACTTTAACTTCTGCTGTGTGGATGTGATAGCGGAAAGAACCAGCAATCTGTTGACACGGGACTTGATGTTGGAAGCAGTACCGTACTCATCGGTCAACTTTTTCTGCATCAAAGAGATCTGGTCCTTGGGCGGGATCACCAACGAGATCATGGAAGTACCATTACCTCTGGCCATCTCCAAGCCCTTGATCAATTTCTTGACCTTCCAAATCTCGATGTTCTTCTCTGCTTCTGTTTCCATCTTGACACAACGCTATTAACGATAAAACACCAGCTCCTTTCAATTTTTCACTGAGCCTGAAAATCTTTTTTGGGGGGACGTGCACATTTCAAACACTGGGCTTTGGCCGTTAGTCTCTATTCCATAAGCTCAATTATGACTATGTAGTGATGTATGAAACGAAATGTATTGACCCTATCAAAGACCCGGCTCCTGGCGTGCGTATTTCTCTTTGAGGTCTCGAATGTGGCGTGAATCTATGCCATTACTTAGTCCCATAAGCGTTTTCGAAATCGCCTCGGTCGTTCCAATGAGAGGGCGTATAAGAAGCACTGGCGATGACCGCGCGATTTCTCCTACCTGCTCACCCAAACTGTTCGAGTTGGTGACATCTTCCTTTATCCGCTGGAACATTTTCGATGTGGTCTTGGCCGTGTTCCCCACAGAGTGGAGTGCCATCGCCAATCCCTCCCTAACTGATTCTGGTTGATTCGCGTAAAGACTAACGTTCTTCTCCGGGCCAGCTCGTTCATCGAATATCGTGGATTCCTCGAAGTCACGCATGCTATCCTCTCCATATTCGGTCATTACACCAGATTGATTCGGCTCTGACAGCGTCGGCTTCAACACATACAACGATTTCGAAAGAACATTTGGGTGTCCACGAGATTCGTCAAGGCACTCGATTTCAAAATTCAGGGAATCTATCGGCGGTGAACGTTCGGCGCTCGAGCGGCCTCTGCCGGAATCAGCTCCTCGACTGTCATGCATTTTCTCGCGATGAGACCTTTCGGTCAGCGGCGGCGCCCGTGCCTGGTTTCGGGCTCTCGCTCCTTCTCCGCCCAAATATGCCTCGCCCTGTTCCAAAAGCGCCTGAGCACCACCAGTCATCTTCGCACCCATCATAAGAATCTCGTAGCCTGCAGTCCTGGCGAATTTTTTCGAACCTCTTTGCAACCCTCGCATCATATGCCCGTTTTTGCTCTTGTATTCATGCACAGGAATTGTTACCAAATCTTTCATGCCGCCACCAATATTGACAAGCGGGCGGAAAGGGCTCATGCCGGCGATTATATCAATAACTTGTTTTTGACGGAAGCTGGGCGCCCATGCACTCATTATCGAAGTGCCTAAACGTGAGAATCCCAAAATCCCAAACTGTTTCACGCTGGGGAGTTTGATGTCGGCACCATCAAGCACAAAGAAATTGGCAAACTCGCTCGCTCTCCCGGAGCGAATACCAGCAAAATCTATCCGTTTAGGTTTGTAATCCAACTTGATTTGAAGCTTCCCCAAGGCCACACTTTGGAAAAAAGTCATTTCCTCGGGCGGTAATTGGAATCTCTCGTCTGAAAATTCGAGGAAACGCAGAAGGAAATTTAACGTATCCTGGTCGATATAAGCACGTAGCGGCAACAATCGGAGAAAAATTATACTCTCGGTATACGCAAGACCAGCTTGCGGACGGACGCTTTCGATTTCCAATTCAAGAATGTTGCTATCGAGTTCCCTCTCACCCAAAACCGTCATATACCCCAAAAACTTATTCCATGTCGATGTAAAGACATTATCGAACATTGAAAGATCCTCAATTCGGACAGTTGCACTGCTGACTATCCCGGCATCATCCTCAGCATCTTGATGGAAAATGCGTAGCTGCACTTTTGCCTTGTCGACAACAACTGCAAAACTGTGGGACGCGGCTCGATTTAAAAGGAGGTTTTTGTAGTTCTTGCCAACACTGGAATTGATCCGAGCTTTCTCGGTTTCTTTAAATCCTGATACGCCTTGTATTGTTTCATTTATGCGGCGTGCGAGAAACCCATCAGGAGGCATTGTCAAATGTATCGAATGGAAAATAGTCTCTTCCATGTAATTATCTTCCTCCCCCACTGGAGTCGATGAATGCGCGGGAAAATCCTCTTGTCTAGTCGTCAGCCCTTCAAAAGATGTTGATCCGGCGCGTTTTGCTAGATGTTCGTGCTGAGGCTCATTCTTGGCTTTCTCCATCTTTCGCACTGCTGCCCTAATGCTTCGCCGCGTTTCCTTCCAGTCGAAGCCATCGTGCAAATACGCATGCAAGCTGTCTATCTTCAAGTCAATCATCAGCAAAAGTGTGGAGTTTGTCTGTATCGGGTTAATTCGAGAAGCCTCGACTGGGCTCGTGGCCGGGCACTTTTTGAAAAATTCCGCGTCCATACCAGCCATCAAGTCGGTGGGCGCGTCGACAACCACCTTGTACTTTTCGTCGGCACTCAAATGGAACGGTAGCTTGAGGTCATTCAATACCTGCGTCAAGGTGTAGAATGAGTCTGCGCAAACTTTCAAGTCGCAGTCACCAACGTTGACCTTGAATTCCATAGCAGATTCGCGAGTCGATGGATCCAGAGGCGCTGCCTGCGCAGAACCCACGACTAAAGTGCTTGCAGCAACCGTGACGTAGCCGAGATTGTGAAAAAATGCTTCGTGGTTCACATCGACGATCCCGGCCATTGCATTTTTACTGGAATGTTTGTGACTGCGACAGTGCTCATCGCACTTTTCATCAATCAAGAGGAGTGAGATGTTCGCAAACTCCATTGTATGCGGAGACGCGTGGTGCATGTCGAGTTCTACGCTCCCCTCTGGTATCGAGATGTAAGCTTTGGATCTGAGACGGCCAGGATTTAATCCGATCACACACTGGTGAAAACATGTACTGACGGTAGCGGTGTTGTAACTTTCCGGGATTTGCTTGCAAGATTCGCTTGGAATGGAAGCATTCTCGCCGGCGTCGTTGAAAGCTTTGCTTGGCGTATTGAACACTTCGAGCCACTTTGTGTAGTATTCAAACCTAGTGTTGCTGACCACGATTCTTGTCGCTCGTGTATCCGAGTTGGCCGTGCAGGCAAATGAGAGCATGGGCTCGGCAGAACTCTCCGGGTTTGGCCGGACTGACTCCACAAAACAGTCTTTCAAGTTTTCGGATAGACTTTCCATTGAAACCATGAACATGCGCACAGATCCGAAAAATTGCCCCTGAAGAAGATAAACGTCCACCTCGTCCAAGCAAGCTTCCAATGCATCTATTCCGAATCCAAGATTCTCGATGGAAATGTCGGCTTTTTCAATCTTTGCGAGAATTGACGCTTCACGGCCACGAAAGTCAAGCTTGTGAGACGATGCGAAGCGCGGCCTCCGTGATTTCAAGCTCAATTTCCCGCGGTCCCGCAGATTGATTCCCGCATGATCATTGAATGCCGCGCGCTTCATGGCCGCGTGGACTCTGCTCTTCTCCTTCTCGAAGGATGAGATCACCAGTGCGACTTTCTCAAAAATATCGATACCTGCCTTTACTCTAACGTACTTGCAGGTGATCGAGAATCTTGCTTTCGTGGTGGGCGAGTTGAACCCTGGATCGGAGCTTTCGAGTTTGGACGATACTTTCGATGTAAAAGCCCGTGGCTCGATTGAGGCTGCGAGCTTGAAAATTGAGCCGATGCGCACTGCACTCGCTGGTTGTGGCCGAATCAAATCAAGGTAAACCTCAGCGGCTTTGAACAGGCTCCTTTGTGGCTCATAATGTATGGGCGAGACTTTCAAGTGGAGCTCGGCATCTTCGATAGACTTGACGCTTATATGTATGGTCGACGTGTGAAAATTAAACACCGTGGAGGGCGCGGCTTGCGCGGAAGGGCTACTTGAATCCCTTAGCCCCACGCTTGAATTCGAAAGCCTTGCAACATTCAACGTGAACGCATTGTATGAGCGGAAGGCCCTTTCGACGGACTCTGAGCAATCAGACCACGCCGCAGCGCTCTCTGGACATAAAGCAAAGTTGGCGGGTTTTGATAAAAGGACAGACACTCTGGCTATGTCGGATACCTTTGACGGCTCATACCATTCGAAACGAACATCGGCCTTGACATCAGTATCTATTGCGCCATTGCTGGTAGCAGCTGAGGTTCCGCTTGTTTTCAGGTCATTGAAATGAAACAAGACGGTGGCACTCTTGTCGCTTTGAGTTCTGATCGCCTTGACTCTTCGGATTCCGCCAAAGGCTAAACGATCGTCTTTCCTCACGAAAGTGAAGTCTCGTAGTACAAACCGCGTACTATTCGGGGTGTCGTATTCCCCAGTTGTCGAGATCCCAGAATCCACACATAAAATTATTGTGCTAATGTTGATCTTCTCGACAAGTCGCGTAGCAGTGTGCGAGCTAGTATCAGCACTATCCTGAATGTTCTGATCCGAATCGGGCCCTTCGTACGTAGAGCTTTGTGCTTCTTCCGTGGCAATTGCAGTTGGGTGACTAGCATTTGGGAATTTGGAGTTGGCACCGTGCTTAAACGTGGACTTCAAATCGTCTCGAGTGAGATTGCGGGAGAAATTGTCCAATATGATACCCAGTGTGGAGAGAAGCGAGGGTAATGCAACGACTATAGTACCTATTTTGATATCCAAGCCGAATATGGCTTCTGCTCCTTCGAAACTGAGTTTGATTGAATCAATACACATCAAAACTTGTGACAGAATCGTGGAAGCAACGCTATCTGAAGCTCTTTCCGCCGGATCCGAGAAGGCGCTCATATATAAAGACTCTTCAACATCACTAACATGGTTGGTAGAAGCTGTGAGTGGATTTTCTGATGGTCTCTCCTGCGGTACCTGCGGTACCTGAGGCTCAACGGCATGTGGCGATACTAGTTCAACCGCGACCAATTCCACGTGCCTTCTACCATCAATAGTTTCGAGACTGATTTCCCCGACTTTGAATACCACATCCGCCGAGTCTGTGACAACTTTGAGTCTCAAGTCTTTGATCGTCACCAGCAACCGCGCCATCGCGAGCTCAGCAGCTCTTTGCATCATGGACCCAAGGGGAGAAGATTTTGAATTCTTTGATGCATCAGAATCCGGGCGCGACAGATGCTCTTGCAGAGGTGAAGTGCTCAGAGTTTCGTCATCGAAAGCAGTTTCAGGGTCTATCAAAAGAGAATTGGCCAATCCGACGGTGCTTTGAGCCAAAGTGAACATTAGGCTTTCATTGAGACTCTCGTCAAGGTTCAAGTTGGGAGATATAACGAGCTCAACATTGCTGGCTGTGATGTGGAGTCCACCACTCATCAAGGACCCGGTGGAAGTTGTACTCAACTCTATAGTGCCGATAAGACCATGACGAAAATGACAGCCAGGGAGTTTCCCTAGTTTATCGGGGTCAACAGACAAGTTGCGTAAAATTATATTTCGTAGCGATATCTCCTCCAAGTTAGGGATATCAATGCCGGAGAAAAACGATAGCTGTTGAAGAACATAGAGGAGAAGCCGCTTTTGGATATTCTTGGGGAACCACAGTGGCGTCATGTCACAAAGCTGGAGGTCAATACAGCTTTGGGTCGAGCGGATCGTACGGATTCGCCACTCAAACGGAACAAATCAAGAGTGCTGAAAGAGCTTAGCCGCGCAAGCGAGGCGAGATAACAAGAGTGACGTATATTGTTGGGAGATCGATGTAGCGGCGAACCAAGTATCAGAGTCGATCCTATGCAGACTGATCGATTCGGAATCAGTAGTATCCTCCTCGGTATATGCAGAGAAGATCGTGAGCTCCAGTTCAGTTGTGATATTGGCTATACTCCCGTCACGCGGATCGCGCGCGATAACACTCTATTTCCGGTCCTCGCACGACCGCGTATTGGGGGAGCTTACGGACGGCGATATCACGGATTGACACCAAACGGTGTAGTTTTGTAATTGAGATGCTTCTGGAGGAAGAGGTTTGGTGAATGTTTCTGCCTCTTGAGCATTGGCTCCCGGCTGCCTCGGTCAATCCCGGGTGATCCGTTCAACAATTCCTCGAGTGAAGGCGGGGCTTTGAAAGCGTCGGTATTTGCTTTATTAATAAGCTTTTCCTCTAGCGCCTTTATGGTTTGATTCGTTGGGGTACACTTTTTCAAGTTTTTGACAAGTGCTTTAACGCAACTATCAGGCAATTTGCACCGTTCGTTCAAACTGGCAAGTTGGGTGAGGATATGTTCTTGCGTGAATCCATCACTCGAGGCTTTGTCGTTTGCTCGAAGTAGAAGGTAGCCAGCCCATTCAATGAGCTCCATAGCTTCGTATTCAGATTGCACCAGAAATCCCACATACTCTGCGATCCGCGAATGGACTGTTTCGCTTTGTTTCGGGGCACAATATTGCAAAAGTGACTCGCATATGCGTGCAAATACTTTGGCTCTGAATTCAGGACCGAGATGCTCAAGAAGGGGCTCGTAGAGTCGCAAGAGCATGGCGTTGAACTTTTCCTTTCCCTGCGCCTTCTCCCCATTGTACAACATAAAGTTCCTGTACAAGAGAACATTCGCTACAAGGTCGGTGCCAGCATACAGGCTGAGATCAGTTCTGTGATCGTCCCCGAGAAATGGTGCCATAGAGCACGTTTGTGAAATTTTTTCAACAGCACTCGTGAATTTGAGCATTGACCCACTCGCGCCTTTCCTAGGGTGTAGCGGCAACTTTTTGTCGATGTTTGCTTTCAGTACCTTCTTGTAGATCTCGAGATTATCGCATATGAGAGATGACTTCATTTTGTGCTGGATCTGTCCGCCAATCGATCGCAAGTAGCGTTCTTCTGCATCCGTTTCAAAGGCATCCATCGAGTGTTTGAGGGCAGGAGCAGCCGCTACGCTTTCGGCATCATGGAGATCACATGCATCGATGTTCGTCCAATACGAATCTAGAAGCCACGCGAGAGCTCGCGAACTCGCGATACGTAGAATCGCGAGCGTCGGGAGACTCTCATGCGTGCCCATGTGTCTTATCTCCACAAAGTAGTCAGGCACGCCTATCTTTTTGGCTAGCGTGTGTAGCGGTATGGCAAATGCTCCTTGCTGATACGGGTCAAGAAGCCCATTTACGAATCGAATTAAAGCCATGGAGTAGGAGAGCTGGAGCGTCAGGGGATCAGTATTGCCGCATTCATCTTGCAATATCGTTGATGTGAGAAGGGATGTCATTTCCACTGCATGTGGTATCTTCCCACGGGAAGCACAGGCCCTTACTCGGAGCACTGCGCGATGCCTCATATCTTGACTTTCGGCATTCTCGTTGTAGAACCATTTTCGAAGGAGGCTCAAGTCATTCTCGGACTTGAATGCAGTAAAATGCGGATGAAATACTGTTAGTTCTGTTGCCATCTTTACTCCGTTTGCATCAGCATTAGCATCCTGAGCCATGAAGAAAAAAACTGTGTTGTCTCTGAACTGCCTAAATTCCGAGTGCGAAATATATTTTCGATGGTTGTATCTGATTTACGATGGGAGGGCGGCAGACAATTCGCTGGTCAGTGTGGGGAAGTAGCTTCATTGCTTGGGTTCCCATTTGATCCGTCATGATCCAATTTTCTTGAAAAACCGCGAATCTCCTCAATGGCTAGGTTCATTGGTTCATTTCCTGTGCTATATGCATACCCTTGATAGTAATCCCGAGTCACCAAGAATCACACCCAACCTAAGTCTGTAAGTTGGTGTCAGTATGATCAACAATTGATCGTGGTGCTCGTTTCGACAAGCATCAAAATGAGTATCACTGGTGTAACATAATATCCAATAGAAGTAAATGGCCCTATGGATCGAGAGTCGAGCGTCATCGATCTGAAAAATCGAGACTAGTTACAAAGAGTGTTCTTGTATCCTGGACTGTAGTCATTGTTCAAATGGCCGAATGAAACCTTCGCGCCTGCATCCGTTATGATCGGAAAATGGGCATCCCTTACTCCCTGTCGTCTACGTGCTCTCCGGCCATCTCCCGGCCCTTGATTTGTATCTCTATATATCCAAATTGAACAGATGTGACTGTCAGAGTCCTCCCTGATTGTAAATGTGACCTTCTAAAAGTAAAAATTTGTTGCCCGATGACGCGCGGTCGTAAACACCAAGATTTTTTTACAGAAACGAATGATTTCAACCTGAAGTAGGAGCCAAACGGCCTTGGACGATACCTTTGAAATAAAAGTTTAGCGAGGGAAAGACTTTCACCGAGAGGTTCCATCGACCTGAATCTTATCGAATGTGGTCTGTGGTCCTTCAAATCAGAAGATGAAGAACAAAGAAGCGGAGAAGAAAGAATCTTACCAGATATCACTCACGAAACCCTTGTGGACGCCCAAAACGGAAATATATTGTGCGGGATCCGAAATCTATAGCCAGTCCATATCGTGAAGTAGTGACCAGAGATACATGTTGATACAAGACGCTATGCAGTGAATTGGCCTGCTCACTAGACTATTTAAGTCAACAACATTCCTAAACTTCCGTCTATTCACATCATCAATTCACACAACAATGGCCGCTCAGCAAACCTCTACCAAGACCTCGACTCAAACTCAATCCTCTAGCAAGGACAATTGGGGCAACGGTGGCCGCAGTGGCGGATTTCACCCTCACATGTGCGCAATCGTTTGATCTAGTGATTGGGCCGCGAAATCTCTAACATCTCATCATTTATATTGTTTCCGTATTCTTAGTCAATCAAAACTCTGTGTCCTCCAATATTGTAGAGACAAAGCACCCTACCCCGAGCCAAGACATATACCGCTTAATCGAGCTACTCCTCCGTTCGAGAGGTTCATATGTTGGCGCCGTACTGTCGACAGCTCCAGTATTATCAGTAGCTGTGGCCACATCAGATAATCAATAGTGTCATCTGATACCCGGGCTTGGCTTACCGTCGCTGAACTCTCAATAAGATCTATTCTAACAAGGCCCGGAAATAACGCACACGGGCCTCATCGTAAAGAGCCTGGAATGCGATCGTTTTCCCAGCCTGGTCCAGTGGTGGCTCAGTTTTGATCCTGTCTAGTCGTTCTTTCTCACTGGGAGTCATCTGCGATTTCTAGACATCATAGTCATGGCGATCCTATCAAAAAGACTGCTTTTATCAAGAATACCTACGCGCGCTGTTTTGCGGAAAGCTTGGAGCTCGCGCTCGTGCTCCGCATGCATACGTAACAATTCCAGCGCCCGCGTTGCGTCAAATTTGGCCCAACTGCGCAGTTTTGACCTGGCCTTTACCCACTTATTCCAACCACTCATCGCGGGTGATCTCGTTGTCACACGCCTAATCGGGGACGAATCGGGGATGGCCTACTCGCGCTCATCGGCAGCGGCTATTTTCATCAAAAAAATCGTGGAATTCATCGATCAGCACGAAAGCTTGCGATTCCTCCTCTAAACTGCTCTAATCTGTTGGTATCGACCAAAAGGGGATCATCGCTTCTCAGGGGGGAGTGGGCAGGAATTGGTATCCTTGAGACTACAGAACTGAAGTTGTAGCACGGTTGCATATTCCAAACCCTGGACGTAGGCCAAGATGCTAATCTAATAGATAGTCCGGGACTAAAGTCGTCCAGCCGAAGCTCTGGTTAAAATCCTTCATCGGCCACCCCCTGGACAATCCTGGGCCTTGCATGCCCGCAACCTGTATTCCTGCACAAAGCACCACTATAGGATCTTTATGACAACACCATGGACGACCGTCATTATAGTTGCCGCTCATACCCCGAAACCCTTGCTAGCATACATTGCACAAACTGCTTCCATCATAATCGCCGCGTCTAGTAACCTCCACGGCGCGTTCCTCAAAGTGTAAACTTTCTGCCGCCATGTCAGCCGCTTCTTCGGTCTACAAAAGAACGGAAGTTATTGGCAGAGGCAAATTCGGAATCGTCTACAAGGGGTATCATAAACAAACTAAGCAGGTGGTCGCGATAAAGGTTTTGAATTTAGATACTGCAGACGATGAGGTAGCTGAGGTTCAACAGGAGATTCAATTTTTGACCGAACTCAAAAACATTCCTAACGTTACCCATTATTACGGTTCTTTTTTGAACGACACTCGACTATGGATCATTATGGATTATTGTGCGGGTGGGTCCCTCCGGACACTTTTAAAAGCTGGGACGTTCGAAGATAAGTATATCAGTATCATTCTACGCGAACTTTTAATGGGATTAAGCGCGGTGCATAAACTTGGATTCATACATCGGGATATCAAGGCAGCCAACATTCTCATCACGAAGGATGGTTCAGTACAGTTGTGTGACTTTGGTGTCGCGGCGAAAATCACTGCAAATGCCTTCAAACGAACGACTATTGCCGGCACTCCTTACTGGATGGCACCTGAGGTGATCAAAGAAGGCGAAACCTACAACAGTAAAGCCGATGTTTGGTCGTTGGGAATCACAGTGTATGAGATTGCCACCGGTAATCCGCCATATTGTGATAAAGACGCAATGTGGGCAATGCAATTGATATCACGTCAAGTTCCACCACGACTCGAGGGCAGAGAATATCAACCCGCCTTGAAAGAATTTGTTGCTTTATGTTTGGACGAGAATCCGTTGGAAAGACCAACGGCCGATGATCTATTGAAAAGCAAACTAGTCAAAATGTACAAGAACTTGCCTCGGTCGGTGTTGCGCGAGGTAATCTCCAACTATTTGCATTGGAGAGATCACAATCTGTCCCGGGATTCAGTCTTTGTCAGTATAGATGACGACATTAGTAGCAAGAACCCACGCACTGATAATGCCAAGCCTGTTGTGGAAAGCGGTGATGCCGATCCGCCGGAAACAGAAACAAGAATACAGGTCAAGTGGGATTTCGACTCGCTCAGCTCGAAGGATTACGTACTTGAGGAGACTGATGACGATCCGAGCGATCAGGCGGCTCCCCAACCAAGCGATGAATTCGAGTACTTTCAATCTCTACCACTTTCCACACTCCGTGCCGATAGTGTGGATGGTCTCACCATGCGCCAAGGACCATCTAGGAGTGGTAAAAGTACCTTGTCCACCATCTCAAAAACTGGGCTGCCGGCAAAGACTGTCGTCACCGAGGTTCCAAAGTCATTGCAGCTGCTTTTCGAGGTCGAAGAAAGCGGCCAAGATCACGCTGTCAACCCAGAGTTCCCATCAATAAATCATGCGGCGTTTTCTAAGGCCGACTTGAGTTTTGGGGATCACACAGAAGCTCCCACAATTGAAATCCCCGACATAGACAATTTGCAGAGTTTCAATACAATTCTGGGATCTAACCAGCCGCAAGCTCCACGCCTGGAAATGACCGGGCTATACAAGTCACTGTCCGACCTTGCGCACTCGCAACAACAAAAGCCTGCGCTTCGGAAGCAGAATGGCCACGCTCTGTCCTCAAACCTTTCGAACCAATGGCAAGTTCAGTCGATGCCTGTCCTCGCCGCGTCTCTGTTGGGCGGGGCATCTTCACAGCAGATTCCAGTGCGTCAAGGATCTTTATCATCATCGCATTCTTCATCATCCAATCCTCCGCATTCCAACATTGCTGTTCCGACTAGTATGACCGGACCCAATAGCTCGCCATCGCGATCCATGAAAGCGTTACAAGGAAACAACAATCCCATGCTTCAGCCCATCAATCACAAAAACTACGATGATTCGTCGGCGTCCGCGAAAACAATCATGTCTCAGGAGCATGTGCACTCCCTCGGAGCGACAACCGATACTGAGGACTCTGGGCAGGGAATTGAGTTTGGCTCGATTCAAAGTGCCGCGAAGCAAGGCCGACCTCGGCCAGGATATATTCAAATGCCTACTCCGTCCAATGCGGCTTTTAACAATTTGAGCGCCCTCACTGGCAGCGATGGGCTGTCACTATCGAATCAAGACGAAAACGTTAATCAGTTTGGAATCAACCCAGCGCAAGCTGCTGGGCTTACCATGTCCATGACGCCCGTACACGAAAAGGAAGTCTTGTTTTTCGACGCCAAGGCCGGCGAGGCAGATCCGAGTGGTCGCAAGGAGCGCGGTGACTCTCTCCTCCAGCCCCGGCCCAAGCAACCACATGCTTTGGCCAACCTTCCTACTTCTCCGGCCCCAACAAGTCACTCCTCACTCAATTCGAATGTGTTCTTGACCAATACTCCCCCGATAGCGACAACACCAGCGGTGACGCCTCTGACTTTAATACCCGTATTCCCAACGATCCCGGCCATCAAATCTGCATTCTTTGTCGACTCGACCCCGAAACTGAAATTGATTGCGGATCTCGAGACTATGATCAGCCAGTTTGGCATAGGTCTTGACATGTTAGAATCTCAACTATAGATTTGATATCGCGATTTCAAAGACAAAGATTTCATAGCGTGGAGATTTACTTTTATAGAAGAAAGAAAAAAAGCTCGTCAAAATCGCAAACTTGTCATGGCATCAAAAGTTTCTTTGATAGTCAAAGTAGGTTCCAGTCAATTGATCCCATTAGCCCCATGTCTCGAACTGATATCTGAGTTTCCATAAGTGGCGCCGTCTAGTAATGGCAAGTGTGGTCGTGCACTGTTCAATTCCACATCCTTTATATGGAACCACACGGTGCCATTCAGGGCGAGCGGGTATTCAATTTCTCATGGCGCCTCGTATAAGGAGGAGGATCACAAGTTCCCGAAGAGACGAAATCGAAAAGGAGCAGGATGTCTTGTCCAGGGCTATTGTGAGGCCGTTTGATGTGGTATCTAACCTTCCAGTCTCTTTCAACCCACCTCCCAATGGTCAATACGAAACAATTATGAAGACACCCTTGACAATCAAGGATTCTGCGGTGTTTTATCGTTCTTTGATGAAATCAAGATATAACTACGTCCACATGTGTCCAATGTTTGAGCTTTATTGGGTTAAGCAGAGCTCATACGCCAGGAAACTTGTCGAGCAAGACCGCCCCTTGCCCAAATCAATGAAGGATGATGCCTTTGGCGACAGAGAGCCCGTTTTGGGCTCTGAATTTAGCGCAAGAGATGTTATGGTGAAGTTATGCGATGCCTCCATATCCCTCGGTCCCCATGAATTTGCTATTAGGCTTTTTATCGCCAAAGATGATCGCTCTGAAAAGACATTCAAAAGTAAAGATGCCAAATTACTGGGATGTGGGAAAGAAAAAATTGCAATCGTCGAGAAGAACGATCCGATTAAAGCTCCAATCAATAATCAAGCATCCACCACAACGACAAACCCGCCACAAAGTCAGGATCCTGCGCCCGCGGCTTCCAAATCCGCGGCACTTCACACTGACCAAAGTATGGATACCACACCCGCAAATCTCAACAAGAAATCGGAGGCTGTCCAAAAACACAATAGTGAAAATCCAAGCAAGCCACAAATCGATACGAGTATCAAGAAGCCCGCGACCCAAATGGCCACGGCACCTCCAGATCCTCCTCATAAACCACAAGATGCACCAGCTAAAGCTCTTCCTGTCGCTCAAAACTCAGCCCCTTCTCCTGCGCCTCCGCCTCCTGCGGATCCAAACAATATGCAATCTATTGAAAACACAATAATGATTTCAAACTTAAATGCAATTGCACGTACCAATGATTCTCTCAACAAGTTAATGAAAATCGTCGCTCTGGGAAGCGCGTCTCCGCAACAGATATCTACTTTTCAAGGCTTCATCAGGCAAGCTCGCGAAATGGGCCCGCAGGCTCACCATTCGTACTTGTTCAATCCGACAAGCCAGGGCGAGGATAGGACAAGTAAACTGTCAAAACAAAAAAAGGCTCTCAAGGAACGAAAGCCGAAGGAGAAAAAAGAAAAGTTGCCCAAAGATCAAAAGTTGACGGCTTTCCAGGAGAAATACTACGTGGGCGCGACAATCCTTTTTGAGTTTGTGGAGAACTCCAATGTGCGCTTCAAGATTCCTCAAGATTCTATCATGGAACTTCTTGAACGTACGGAGGAGCAGGCCCAACACGAAGGCACTGAAGCGGAAAGCAGGGATATATTGGTGAGCTTTATGTGGATTCACAATCGCAAAGAAATGATGGCATACAAAAAAAAGTTGCAAGAGTACGAGGAAAAGATTGCGGCGGCTCAAGCCACAAAAGGCGATAAGGATGGAAGTGTTTCCAATGCTGAAACATCTCAATCTTCGAATGAAGCCTCCGAAAAGGTCTCGGCGACGACACGCGGTGACGAGACCGTTACCACAGATATAGAAGAAGTTCCCGAATCAACAAAACAGAAAGGGTCCGCGATTGAAGCCAAACAAAGCCAATCGAATTCAACTACAACTCCTGATCCGCCGAATTCGATGGTTTCCCGGAGCCAGAAAGAGGCATCACCGATTATCCCAGGAACACCGGTTGAATTGGGAGGATCGAAGGACAGCTCTGATAAGGAATCCTCTGTTGCACATGTGAAACCCGAAGAAATGATACAAAATCCTGAGACAGCATCCGATGCGCAGCCAAGTGCAACTGAGGTTGAAATTAGTACTGGATCACCTCAGAGCGCTCCTGGAGTATCACGCAGCACGCGCTCGCGCAATTACTCGACCAACACCAAAAAGGCCTCGTCGAAATCTGCCGCATCCAAGAAGCTCGAGCGGCCTAGAGAGCCCGAGGCTCGCTTCACTGCTGTCTCCTTTACTCTACGTGGCATACCCCATCGTTTCGTGCCTATCATATTGAATAGCGCCGAACCACATGAGACTGTACGCAATAAAATGACTCACTTGATGCAAAAGGGCTTCCGATTGCCACATTTCTACTTGTGGTATCAATTGGACGGTCGCCTCGATGAAGCTCTCGGCGATGGAATTCGCCAAGAGCTCATCGCTGAAGAGAAAAAAATGTCGGGCATCTCATCTGTCTCCACCGAGAAGCCCACCCCAGAACAGCAGGCAGAAAAGAAACGAAAAAACAAGGAAAAGGCAGACGAGAGAGCCAAAAAATTAAAGCTTGCCACTGCCAATGGTCGCGTGATAGCTGCAGAGCCTATGGTAAAGTCTGAAATTGAGAGTGCCGCATTAAAAGCAACGTGAGTTCCAAGGCTCCTTTTGGCTAATAGGAAGGAGCTTGGCGCAATGCTTACTTGGCATGTACTCGATCCTCGAGACTTATCTTCCGCGCCGCTATCAATAGCCATCCCCTGACTCCAAGAAGTCACTGCTCGGACTCGGACACGAGGCTTGCGTGTGTAAAGAATAGTGGCCTTTAGGGGGCAGTCGACAAATGCACATCGGCGAGGCGGCGTGCGATTGAAAGAAGCGAATGAAGGCTCGCTAATTGTGGTCGGGGTCACTCTTCAGCATCCAAGAGGATGTCTTCTCTCGATCTTCTCTTGATCTTTCTGGAGTATAGACATATGGATCATGGTTGAAACGCGCCGGAAAAAAAATTTGTAACTACGACCGCGCCGTACCCGGATATCAGTAGCAGATCCCGGTGGTTTGCTCAATCCAGGGGGTTTGAAGGAATGGTGTCTTTTTCGATGAGTGGCCTTTTCCGATAAGTCAATCACAACATTGAGCGACTTTGTCACAAAAATCGACACCATTCTTTACCAGTAATAGCGAATGAAGGAAGATGCTTATCCCGTTTGAGAATTATGATTTCATCGAGATCCGTTAGGCGCGATTTTCTTCGAGCGGGCAACTTCCTATCTATCTATTTATGATTTAAAATTGTCCCCAACGCAAGTCCACGAGAATAAGAGGATGATGTGGATCTTGCAAAATTACGAAGATAACTTAATACCAGAATATCGTACCAATTAAATAACCTTGACCCGTTTGTTTTCAGGCGTAAATCACTATGAGTCACCAGCCCACCAAAGACAATGTTTCTTTTACAAGGGTTGGTTTTGACAAAAGTTCAGGTCGTTAAAACGCCAGGGAGTCCTGTTCTCCTTGCGTATCAGCAGTTCCTATCCTACTCCCCTGGGCTCGCGTAGGTCACATCATTTTTTTGAACTTGAAACTTGTAGCAGTTTTCAGATAGTAATTAGCCAGTTTTTTTCTTATCTCGTAAGTTATATTCGCGGCTTATCTAGCTATGTACTATCTAGATTTTCCTCCAACGCAAGTCCAGGAAAGTAGGATGGGGACTGCTGCTACGCACCGGGAACAGGACTCGCTGGCGTCTAGGCGCCTGCCACACTTGCTAAAATCCACTCTTGCAAAGGAAAGGGTTGATGAAGTGGGCTGATGCCGGGTTGTTATTTTTTTTTTTTTTTGAACATTTATATGATTTACGTTTATTGCCCTTCTTGCCCCACTGAAGAATCGAGGCAAGTTTCTATTATAAGTTATGGACTCAAAAAAAACCAAAAAAAATACTAACAAAAATGTTAAAGAAAAGCTACACGTTACAAAAGAGGCCTACATCTCGAGGCCTCGGATCTTCCCTTGACCCAATTGCCATCTCAAGATCTAATGAAGTCGCTAATACCCCATCCGAAAGGTCCTTCACTCCACAATTTTAATTTCTTGACACGTAACTGCGGTAAGGACCTTTTCCCGATTTGACTGATACATAAAAAATTGAAATTTCGGAATCTGAATACTGCCATACACCTCGTATGAAAGGCGATAGATCGATACAGTGTGTCGGTGGTTGACCAGAGGCGAACCATTGCCTGTAAATCCCACTTTCGGAAAGGACTGAGATATCGTGGTAATGGTGAAGGTCAAGTCACGAAATAAGCGCAAGGATACTGGCGCGCTGCTTTAGCGCTTGGCCATGCCAGGATGCTTAATGGCCACAAGTCATCAAGTATAGGATCCACCGGCTTATGCCGCTGAACATGCTGCGAGATAATTTCAAGAATACTATGATTATGAATACCCACAGCATCGCAATGCAACTTGTGATTGGAGAGCGAGACGCCGAAAAGTGTATGTACTAGGATGACTCTGTGAGGTCGGATGTTGAGACATAAAACAAATCCTGGTCGTCTAATTCCATCGCCTCCTTCACTTGGCCCGCAGTGCCACCAGGGGAATCGGGTTGGTTATTTGTCGCCACACCCCACGGGGGCGCGTGCGATAGATCTCGGCGAAGCCTATGATACTCTGGATTGAGTACTATTGGCCGAATTGGGCCCAACTGCCCGATACTAGTGCCAATCCGAAGGCTCAGGGATAACCTGAGATGCGCCATAAGCGCCGACCGAGTCTGATGGCAGCTTGTCTACCAACACCGCGCTCCTCTCTGAAGCGTCATTCTCTACTGACGTCTGGACCACTACCTTCACCACCACTTCGAGTGACGATTTTGTGTCCTCTGGTATTTGCGTTGTGGGCATATCTACTGAATCTGAGTGTAGCTTGTCTACCGCCACGTCGTTCCTCCCCGCTGCCTATTAATCTGATGTCTCGTTCACTACCGTCACTAACCTTTCGAGTGACAGTTTTGAAGTTACTGGTGCCGGCGTTGTGAGCGTATCTGCTGAATCCGATAGTAGCTTGTCTACCGTCATCTCTCTCCTCCCTGCAAGAGGTGTGTCATCGTGGGTCTTAGTTGGAGGTGCCGAAGATTGGGCTCGAGCAGCCTCTGCGGACTGCTTAGTTGATCGACTAGCAGTGGCGCCCGGCGAAACGGCACGCGTGTTCCACAGAGGCTTCGTTTACGGAGTGACACGTCTGCACACAATCTGAAGAATTTGCTGCTAGGTGATTTGCTGAACAGCATTGGAAATAAGCCTGGGTATCTGACTTTCGGCGCGGGTAGAGCTGGGTTCGGCGTCTTCCTCTGCTTCTAGGGCCAAGTAGCAGTTCCGCAGCCAACTCGCTTGATTGGCCTGGGGGCTCTCGAGCCGGCACGGCCTAGCGTAACAAGCGCAGAGAGGCCCTCCAAGTTCGTGTCCAATCTGGGCTTCTTCTGAGTAATAGACGAGATTGGCTCACCGCGTGGCGCTCTGGAGCACGCGCGCTTTCTCTTGTCTTCGTCCTTCTTTAAGCATTTGCGCGAGTTGCTTTCACACGCGGCGCACCAACTTCCGGGGAACAGAAACTAGAGTGACCGAACTTTTGGAAATTCTGTAATCATTGATGCTGCTAACGATCTTGGATTCTGAGTTGAGTACATTAGACTCGAGTACATTGTCGTCATTAGGATTGGTAAGGTGGCACTCAAGATTCCATTTGAGCCGTTCCGCGGAGGGCGCCCCCTTTTCTTTCTGACAGCTTCCCAAGGACTAGGGTGAATCTTGTACCCATATATTCATTGAGAATCCCATCGCGTGGCCGTCTCGAAAATTGACATGTTCCGATTGCCATGTTTCCTGGTATCGAGGAAACATCTCTTAGATGATATTACCTGCCAGCTTGATTATGGCTTGTGTCAACAACGGGTTTGGGAGACTGGGTGTTGAACTCACTAACTCAAATCCTAGGGAGAGCTTCGCGATTTTCTTTTGCTACAGACTGGATCACTCATTTCCCTTGAATTGTTTGCTGTTCTCCACATTTAAGTGTCCAAATAATCCTGTTCGCGCGTGGCCACAATAAGTCTCCCCTTCTCTTCGGGTTCAGTTCAAGGCTTTTTCGAGCGGCTGCATCTCCCGATTCATAACATCAACGTACTTTTGCAGATGACTGAAAAATTCTCGTTCACACTCAGGGAAAGACTCGCCTCTCCTCTGTGTAAGATCTTCTTATTCAATATTATGCTTTTCCAAATGTAAGAGAGCGCATTTCCCAAAATCCTGTTTCGTCCCTACGAATCTATCGTGGGGACAAGTGCCGACCAAGATGCTCTTGCATACTCGATGATTAGACATCTGTGCCGGGTCTGCCAAATGGGAACAAAATCCGAACAATTAATTCTTCAATATCGTTGGGGCTACACCTGACTTTGCCATCACTTTTTTTTGGAAGTATGACTTGTATTGTCGCATGCATCTTGATCGGTATGCAACGTCATCTGAAAAGTTTTGAGATATGATAAAATTTCGATTGCGTCGCAAAGAGAAGGATGCACTTCGCTCTCTTACGGAATGTCCTATGTTTCAAGGAACACCAAGTGCAGCCCAGTTCAAACACTGCTATTTATGGCGCATCGTCGCCCGTAAGTCATGGACCCGTGTTGACCTACCCGGGCATTCACCCAGCCTTCTTCAACTTATCGCCGACTATAAATAGTCCCACATATATAGTCGTAATACATGTTACACATTAAAAAAAATTTAACGCAATCTATACCCTTGCCTCAAAGATGGACAAATTTGTTCGCTTTATAGATACCGTGCGTCGAGCGCGGCTATCGTTAGTAGACGCAATGGTTTTTTCAAAAGTCGTCATTTTGACCGCATGGTCGCCCTGTTCATCACCACCATTTAAGCCACATTGCCCCAACAGCGAATAGTTAGGGAGTTACCATCTTGACCTTAATTTCGCAGGCCTTCTTACTCAACACTATCTCCAACACCGATACGAGACGGATGGGTCTAAGCAGACAGGGAAGGAGGCAACGCCCCTTTGAGTTTTGTTCTACGTGCGTGAACGCAGTTTCCATCCTCACCTCTGAGCTTGTGTTGGTCTATAGTCTCTCATATATACTCTCAATACACTTCACACGTAAAGAAGAAATAATATAAATTTAGCAGCCGAGCACGGCGCGATCTTATATAGGTATTCCTTAATCGAATCCACGTGAAATATACCAAACAATGCGTCGAATTCGGCTGCCTCAGGTATTAATTCTGTCTCGCAGTATTGAGTTCTGGATGTTGCTATATCTTAGTATTATTGTTGCTTGAATTTCGCATACATAAGGCTAGACGGACGAGAATAAACGGGAATTGCTCAACGTCGCCCAAGCGTGCCGTTTCTGTAATCCTTTTCGAAGAAATCTTGAACACCGCGTTCGGTCAAGAAAACGGGAAATAAATTCAATACATTTCTGGTTGTATAATCTGTGTCGAGACTTGGCTTTTTTTTGGAACATTTTGGTAGCATTCGCGGTTATTAGCTTAGTGCTATCTCAATTCGCCACCAACGCAAGTCCAGTGACGGATTATAATTAACTGACACAAGTTCAGAGGCGAGGATGGGAACTGCGAATGAGCGCGTTGAACAGAACTCGAAAGAGTGTGAGATCCTTCCCTTTCTGTTAATACACACCCATCTCATATCGATGTTGAACAATGTGTTGAGCTAGAAGGGTTGCGAGATTGAAATCGAGATTATGATTTGTATCTGACGATTTGTGTGTAACCCAAGACCCTAACTGTATCCACCCACTGCAGATATATATCGAAGGGCCCACCCACATCGGCACAATCTTTCATTAATTAGCTACATTTCTCTCCGAAGAGGCTTTGATTGCCAATCAGTGATAGTCAATACACTGAGCTCAGAAAATTCTGCACCGAGATCCAAACCTCGTAACTACGATCATCAGGTGAGAACTAATACTCTTCCGCGTTCATAGAGACGTTAACCGCCAATACGTGATTGCTTAAACACTGAATTTGGTGGCCTCTTCACGGTGTTTTGAGCCTCGAGACTAAAAGCCACTTGTCTACATGCATGTACAAACCACGTTAGTGCCTTTTTGTCCGCCGTCCCTTGTGAACAATATTCAATGCGCCCCAACGACGTTTGTCTACAGCCATGAGCAAATCGAGTTAATGGCTTCCTCCCAATAAATATATATACAAACCGCGTTAACGCCGTTTGTCTACACACATATACAAACCGCGTAAGGGACTTTTGCCCACAGTGCTATGTAATCGATATACAAACCGCGTTAACGCCGTTTGTCTACACCCATATACAAACCGCGTAAGGGTTTTTCTCCCATGTGATATGTAGTTTGTTAACGCCTTTTGTCTAAAGCAATATACAAACCACGTTAGTGCCGTTTTGTCCGCCATCCCTTGTGAACAATATTCAATGCGCCCCAACGACGTTTGTCTACAGCCATGAGCAAATCGAGTCAATGCCTTCCTCCCAAAAAATATATATACAAACCGCGTTAACGCCGTTTGTCTACACAC